>JAECUM010003525.1:0-23885 GCA_016617855.1 Megalonaias nervosa | reverse complement strand
ACAACGGAGCTTGTTTCCTCCCTTTAATTCTATTATTTCCCCTGAAAAGATAACAAATGATGATACTTTAAATAAAATAAGCCATCCATTCTTGATAAAAAATCACAAATTGAAAAAACAATTATATTTAATTATATACACTAAAAATGGGAGATAATAGCACCTTTATTTTTTAAAAGATCTATATGTTTTCTTTATCAATTTTGTTATAAACACTTGTTTTAGGTAGAGACATTCTTTATAGTCATGAGAGACTAAAATGATATGCATAGGGAAAAATAAATAAATTCATGAACATAAGATATAAAATAAGATTGTGTCTTATTTATACAAAAATAGCAGGAACAATTCGTTGATACTTAAATAATATGTTCGAAACCCTTGTATGTAAATTTTAGTTTGCGAATTTCATATGAAAATATTATATATGAATGGCAATTGTAAACTGTCTCACTGTTCGGTGGTTATGGTAGGATACTTAAAAAAAAACGAGAAAATAATATAAACAAAAAAGTAACCTACATTATTTAATTTTGGTAATAATAACCATGGTCTGGTCTGTTAGAAATCAGCAGCTGCTTAGGGTAGCACTAACAGACCTCAAGTCAAACTAAAGGAAGCTTAATAAATGGAGCCTGTAAATTAAAGATAGCATGAAAAGTAGTATACTAATAGGCTGATCCTCAACCAAAAGTGGATTCTGGACCAGACCCCCAAATTTGCCGGAGAAAGAATAAACCGTTTTTGATAGAAATTTCATATTGAACAATGAAATATTATATAATATGTATCATTATAATCCAATAAGACATGTTGGGTTTGATCTAACAAACAGATTTTGTAAGAGATTTGATTCAATAAAATCAGCCTCATGCTATACTGGCATAAAACCTAAAATAATAAGCGACTGTATTAAAAAAGTTGGATATCATATATCACCAAAATATGGGTCAGTATGTTTATTCGCAACTGAAAATGACGAACGAATAAGAGGTTGGTCAGATGATTTAATGACATTTATTGACAATATGGTTGATATTTTATTTGATAATGATATAAGTCAAAAATAAACATCTAATGTTGTAACCATATTTTATGATAATTTTTTTCGTACCTGCTCATTGGTAGGATATCCGTTAACATACTGTCAATAATACGAAACTCGCGTATTAAATCGTCCATATCGTATTTTACACCTCGCAAATAAGATCGTATTTGATCAAGTAATTTTTTGTAAGTGATATTTGCTGTTTTGCAAGAATTTTTTTTTGTTTCAAGTTTAGGTTCAAGTTTTTTTTTACAAGTGTTTAAAGAGAGACACCGACACCAGATATTATTAACAAAAACGGATTTAATAATGCTCCACTTGAGATTATACCAGAGCTAGTCATTAACAATGGTAAATATGATATTACTCGAAGTATTCTACGGTAGTATTTATAACATTCCTTTACACACCAGATTTTTTTATGATAAAATTTGTAATATTGTACTAGTGCGTCAACATCTTGTTTTGGAATTTCTTCTGAAATATGATTGAAATCGATTATATGTTTTTTCATTATACAATACTTTATACAAAGACAAAAGTTCTAGTACTAGCAATCGAATCAAGAAACTCGCGGAACTTATTATTATTAGGATCAGCTATAAAAATTCTGTATTTGTCATAAACATCTAATATCGTTCATCTGTTAGCACCTCATTTTTCTTTAACCAAGCGTATGAGTCAAAAGTATTTCCTACTTCACGTTCATACAAATCTGTTTCATTCACTAAATTATTCTAATCGCTTTCTGTTTTATCAATATACCCTAATACCGAGCTTACTTGATCTAACGTGTAATTTTTTAAAACAAGATGTTGTCTGATAATTGCATATGCGACCACGAAATTTGCTAGCATTAATTTTTTAAGCTTATCTAGTTCAATTGTGAGAAGACCAATAACAGAAGCTATTTTTAGCATTATTTTTTCATATGGTTTTGTGAGTATTTTCTCAATTTCATTATAATAATTTCGTAATGACAATTGTCTAGAGCGTTGGAGTGATGGAAATGGAATATCATCTTCTTCACTTATATCGTAATAAGAATCAATTTTTACTTCCAACTTTGTTTGGGTTACTTCTTCAAAAATCTTTTTTCGCTCATCCTCACTAAGAGTACTAATTTCATCATCAAAATCTTTAATTATTTTTAGAGATCCGTCAACAATAATCGGATCAAATTCTAGTTTTTTACGTATCATTGGTAAAATTGCGTTTGCATACACTTTAATAAATAATTCCGTATCAACCGTCATAGTAACGATTTTAATTAAGGTTTCTTTATCATGGTAGTACATACCGAGATACTTAAAAATTTCTCGTTTTGAAAAACTATTACGTAACTTTCTGTTTCTCATTATTCCTAATATCCTAGATTCAGTTAGCTTGTCGAGACGATCATGGCTATCATTCATTTGTTTTTCCAACTGTGCTACTCGTGATTTTAATAAACCTGATCGTATTATCATTTTTATCATTTCATAATCAAGCTCAATAAATATTTTTTTCAACAGGATTTCAGCTTGTTTTTGTTCTTATAAACAATCATCAGGATGACAGTATTTACTTATAATATCAAAATTTTCTATTGCTCTTTTTAGTTGTGGTCCTCGCATATGCATAACAAGAACAATTTCTTTTTCTCCTTCTGGCAATGAAAAGTTTATCATTGTAATTTTAAAAAATTCTGGTATTTATTAAACTTGCCGCTAGTGAATCATCTCCAACATCTTTTTCGGGTTAAAAATATTATCATAAAATTCCCTCGCAGCAGTTATAATTGGTGGTTCCGACATTATTTTATAGCATTAGATTAAATTTGATCACAATGATCATACCTGATCATCGAGTGTATATATTTGAAATGCGGTCAGTCCTGGGAATTGATGTTCAGCAGCAAAAACATTAACTCGAAGATATAAGTATTTGTTAACAATATTTTCTGTCGGGATTATAAAATATTGTGCTGTTAAAATATACGTATTTACTGCGCTATATAATGTTGTCCAGTCGATATCATTTTTTGATCCTTCCAATTGCCAATTATAAATTCCGCCAACACTGGAGTTTAATCTGCCGCACAAATGAAATTGCCAAATAACAACTTCAGTAGGACATTTAATTTTAATCCAAAAGTTTTCAACTTCTCCGTTGGTCGTCCACTCATGTCTATCAGAGAAAGGGTAATAAGGATAATTTTCAGGATAATATGCTGATACGCTTACCTCAAACCCGGCTTGGTTGTCAGTTGCTTTATTAAGTGTTGGAATATACCCAACATTATTTTTAGTTCGTTTTATACCACTAGAGAGACTATCAACATAAGCTTTATTTGTCAGATCATTAAGGTTAACTGGAATATATGTAGTAGTTATTTTTTTTGTCTCTCATGTTTATATTGCCTGTCACTGGTCCTCCAGATTTCTTAAAATATGGGGTAAGTTCTTCCTTTAACTGAGCATAACTAATAGCATCAGCATCGGCTTGTGGTGAGGTTGTTGGTAGTCCGGTTATTTTTGAATTATTGCTCATTGTAAGGTTACCTGTCATTGTGTCGCCGGCTTTGTTAAGTTTATTATCGTCAACAGATTTTAGTTGTGCATAACTTACAGCTTGTGTTTGATTTAAGTTTTCTGGCGGGTATCCAATCTCTAACCCTAACACTCGTCGACCTGACATACCTAAGTTACCGCTTAAAGTTCCGCCTGTCAGTGACAACTTATTATCGTCGACGGATTTTAGCTGCGCATAACTTACAGCTTGTGTTTCATTTAAGTTTTCTGGCGGATATCCAATCTCTAAATTTATTTTATAAAATTCCTGACATGTTAATATTGCCTATAACCGTTCCGCCGATTTTATCAAGTTTGTTATCATCCACATACCTCAACTGTGAATAACTTACCGCTTGTGTATGATTTAAGTTTGCTGGTGGATACCTGGTCTCCAAATTTATTTTTTTTTTCTGACACATCTAAGTTGCCGCTTAAAGTTCCGCCTGTCAGTGACAATTTATTATCGTCGACGGATTTTAGTTGTGTATAACTCACCGCTTGAGTTTGATTTAAGTTTGCTGGTGGATATCCAGTCTCTAAATTTATAATTTTTTTCCTGACATATCTAAGTTGCCGCTTAAAGTTCCGCCGATTTTATCAAGCTTATTATCATCAACATACTTCAACTGTAAATAACTTACCGCTTGAGTTTGATTTAAGTTTGCTAGTGGATATCCAGTCTCTAAATTTATAATTTTTTTCTCTGACATATCTAAGTTGCCGCGTAAAGTTCCGCCAGATTTATCTAGTTTATTACCGTCGACGGATTTTAGTTGTTTATAACTAACAGCTTGTGTATTAACAACATTTATTGGCGGATAATTTGTTTCTAAACCTAGTACTCGTTGATTTGACATAGACAGGTTTCCTGTCATTGTATCACCAGATTTTTTTAGATAACCTGATAAATCAATATTGCCGTTTGTTATTGTGGCCGATGAATCTCCTAATGTTGTTCCAAATTTTGTATAATGGCTCATTATTTATTTAATATAACATAAAATGTATAACAACAATGGCAAAGTTAACGACAACGTCGTCACCGATATTAAACTTTGATACGGAGCGGTTGGTGAAACATAAACATAACAATGAACTTCCAGATTGCCATTATCTTATTGTTGGAAGAACTGGGTCGGGGAAAACAAATTTTCTTATGAATTTACTACTGGGCGATAATTTTAATTACGATCGCGTTTATATTTATACAATTAATCCACAACAAGATAAGTACGAGCTACTAAGCGAATATAATAACAAACTTCGTGATGATCTTGATGCTGGTGAAGATTTTTTTATTATTAAACAACCAGAAGAACTTGTTCCAGTTAATCAACTTGATTCGTCCGAGCATAAGATAGTAGTTTTTGACGATATTCCGCTAAATAATGTAGAGATGAATAAAATAAAATCATATTTTTCACCGTCGCGTAATAAGAAATGTAATTCTGTTTATTTAGCCCAAGGTTTTTATAATGTTGACAGATTTATTCGGCGAAATACTGGTTGTTTTATATTATTTCCGGGACTGGACAATGTTGACGTTAGAAATATTGCAAACGGGCAATGTGGCGATGTGACAAAAGATAAATTTATCGAACTTTATCATAAAGCGACAGCGGATAAATATAACTTTTTCTGATTTGATAAACATACACATGATCCAACTAAAATGTTTCGATGTTGTATTGACAGTTACTTGCAGTAATTTTTTGTTTTATATAAAATTTATATATAATTATGGAAAGACAAGCAAAGCACAGAAAACATATAGAAAATCTGAAAAAACTTGCTCAATCTAAAGATGAACTTAGAAAGATGATTCAACAAGCACGACGTGGCCAAGTGGCTGCGGAGGAAGCAGCAGCAACAGTTCTCAAACCAGTTACTGAAGCACTACTTGGAAAACAACCTGAAACTAAACTGCTGTCAGAAGAAGAACTTAAGCGACTACAGGAAAAAGGTTTAATCGGACTAGTTAAAGAATAACAAGAAGCAGCTGCCGCAAAAATTATTGGTAGATCTGACGAGGAAAAAAATAGATTAGCTGAAGAACTTTCAGCACATATTTTTAATCCTGTTGCTAGACAAGCTGAAATAGATCGGCTGATCAATAATCGACTTGAATTTGAACGACGATTAGCAAGTTTAACAGTTGGGCCGATTAGAAGAAAGTTAGAAGATATAACGAAAAAAATTGAAGAATCAGGAGATGTATTTCAGGAGATTTATTTGAGAAAAGAATCTTCTCCAAGAGGATTATCACAATTTGAAAAAGATTTAAAAAATATAAATAACAAAATAGAAGATTTTGAGTATAAAATATTTAACATATACTACAATTTTAAAGATTCGAGAATATACGATATTTAAAAAAAAAAAATATAATGCTGACGAAAAAATTGCACAGTTAACGCAAATATTGGAGGAAAATAAGAAACAGATTGATTTAGTAGTACCGGACAATGTAGAATATGACAGAGATATTAAAAAATACCGACAAGGAATTATCGCCGATCTTTGTATCAAAGCTCTTAATCAAATAATTAATGAAAAAAGTTCTATCATCACAGTAATGTTTTGAGTACCATAGCAAAAGAAAAAGATTTAAAAAGAGTATCAGCTGCGAGTCTGGTGGAAACTGATAGACCAGCGGAGATTGAAAAACCACTAGTTGTATTACCAGCTGAAACTGAAAGTAAAATAACTGGAACTGGGGTAAAAATATTTACATCAACTGCCGAAATGATAGGCAGAGTAATAGTGCTGATATCATCAAAGGAAGCTGGGAATGTTGGCGCTGAAATTGACAATGAAATTATTGATATACTTGATCATTTAAGATCGGAAAATTTATTAACATCTGATGAATACGAAACTTTACACGGCGACTTAATTTTGTAAATGTTAATTTTGTAAATATCAATTTTGTAAATGTTAATTTTGTAAAATGATTTAATATATCAATGTCAACAACATTATTACTAGACTCTAGTACGGCTAACGCGTTAGCTAACGCGAAAGATAGCGCAAATTTTTCAGTAAATTATATTCCACCGGTACAACTTGATACTGAAAAACAGTATGAAATTGGACTAATTTCTTGTACGTGTTGGCATTCCATGGCTAACGTAAAAACTGGAGTAAACGATGAATTTACGTTTTATTCTGACACTGGGTCATTTGTAGTTAAAATTCCGCAAGGAGCATACAACATAACTGATTTAAATAAAATAATATGCGAATTAATAACATATGTAGATACAGGAGAAGCTGACAATTTTGAACTAACACCAAATTATAATACTTTACGCGCCAGAATAACATTAAAAATGGTATGATGATAGATTTTTTTATCAGCAAAGAGCATAGCGTCGCTGATTGGATTTAATCACAAGCTATATGGATCTGAAGCAGGAAAAATTGCAACATTTGACGGTGAACTGCCAGTAAATATAACTGACGTAAATACAATACTGATGAATTGCTCCATTGCGTCTGGATCTTACTCAGCCCAGGGCGATAGAGGACAAACGATATATAGTTTTTCGCCAGATGTTCCACCGGGATCGCTCATGCAAATTAGTCCGCGGCAAGTTATTTATTATCCGCTAAATGTTGAGAATCAAATAACGAGTATAAATATGCAGTTGACAGATCAATCTGGATGACAGCTGGATTTGAATAACGATGTTGTTACTTACTATTTACACTTACGCGCACAATAACAAAGTTATTGCGACATCGTGATTGACTTCGGTTTTATGCAACAACAGATATAATGAAAATAAAAATAATTTTACCGAAGAAAAATAGTTGGTGGATTTTTGGGAAATATATTTACTAAAATTATAGAAAATGTTCCTGGAACCGCGCATAAAGTTGCACCAATTGCACTTGACGCATCAAAAGCTTCTGCAACTGGAGCCGCATCTGCTGCTGGAACTGCGGTGGGACACAAAATAGCTGATAAAATTACTCAGAAAAATACAAGTAATTTTCCTGGCGATCCACAACGTGGAATACCGACAATCAAACAAGTTATATCAGAAATCGCTCCAACAAAAGAAACTAAACGTGCTATGATAACAACAACAAAAAAACTTTTATCACCAAAGGGCAAGCAGATTGTACAAAAGTTAATATCTAAAGTAACAGCGCCGCAATAAAATTATGTAATCTAATAAATAAAAAATGTCTGTCAAAAATTATCTCGATTTAACAGAAACTTATGACAAGGACAACACCGTAACAGAATTTGAATATATTGAGTATCTCGACGAAAATTCTAATGAGCCAAATAAAGCTGGTGTTAGAACATCTAATACCCGAGATGAAGATGTGTTTTTATTACCTCACAAGGCAATGTTGGAAGTTCGTGGCCAGATTATGACAGTGGCCAATCCACCCGTTGCAATTGCAGCTGGAACAGAAGTAGCTCTTATAAATGATGGCTGGTGTTTATTTAAAAGTGCCAGATATCAGCTGGCCAATCAAACTGTTGAGGATATTTCAAGTCACCTGCAAGTTGCAAGTACAATCTTAAATACTATTTCGTTTTGCCGATGGATCTCAGATATGAGTAGAGGAATTTCGTACACTTTATCCGATATTTTATTTTGATGTTAGTAAACAAAATGAAAGAGATATAATTTCAACTGCTGATATTGAAATTACCTGGACACTTGGAGCAGTTCCAGTGGCACAGTTGTACGTGTACGCGTTAATGATCAGCGATAGAACTGTTACAATTGATTATGTTGGAGGTAAAATGTCGGTGCAAGTTTAAAAATTACAAGTAATTTTCCCAACTTTGAGTTTAATCTGTAACTTTAATATAAGATGATAAAATATATTGTAAAAGAAATATATTTGACTGATGGCCAAGTTAAAAAATTATCAGCTGCTGTTGCAAAGCATAGGCAGGTATCATTAAAAATCAACCCTAACACCCAAGCAGGTACTTTAACAAAATTAATGTTAACCAAAAAACAAGTAAATAAATATAACCGCGGAAAACCTTTTGTTTTAAATTTAAGTGCCACACATATAAAAGCAATGTCAAAACATGGCGGCTTCCTTGGTCCGGCACTATCTGTAATGGCCAGAGCGTTAATACCAAAACTTTTGCCGGTGTTAGGTGCATTAGGATTAGCAGTGGCGTCTAGAACAGTATCTGGCGCAACGAAAAAGGCAGTTGAGGGCAGTGGTGTTGTTGGCAGTGGTACAAAAAAAATTTCGTTTAACTTTTTAGTCTAATTTTTTAGTTTAATGTTTCGTTTAATTTTTTAGTTTAATGTTTCGTATGAATGTCGATGTAATAAAATTGCCAATTTCTTAGTTTAATTTTATGTGACTGATAAATATAATGCCACGACGAAGAAAAACAACAACGAAAAAAAAGACACCGCGACGTCGAAAAACAACCTATGGAGGATTTATTCCAATAGTTCCACTTTTAGCGGGACTAGCGGGAAGTCTACTGCCAAATCTGCTGGGAATAGGACGAGGACTAACATTACCGGGCACGAGACGTTAAAACGTCTAGAGATGAAATCTGCGACGTTGAAAACGTCTGCGTTAAGTAACTTTGATATACTTGATAAGCAAAAGCAAGTAAAAATTTCCACGGAGTTTATTCCAAAGATGAACTTGACGCGACACCGTCGCTAGGTTCCTGCGTGATAAATATACAAGATTTCGATGACGGATCTGGTACACATTGGGTAGCAGTTTATAATAACAATTTTTTTGACTCGTTTGGACTTCCTCCAAGTGACGCAATCAAAAAATATATGTCCAGATATAAAATAATTAATTACTCGTCCAATCAACTTCAACCTATTGGAACATCAGCTTGTGCATATTATTGCGTGATGTTTATAAAACAGATGTATAAATCCCCTGACAATGTCAGGGGATCGGATTCCAATTTTTTAAAATTTATTTTACAATTTGACAAGCATCCTTCTTACGCCAATGATGAGATTGCACAAAATTATAAATAATTTTGCCAATTTTTGTAAAGCCTGCCTAGAAAATCTCAGGTAATTCCCACTGGAATTTCTAAGGTTTTCCCAATTTTATCTAAATTACAAATATATAATGTCAACATATTGTCTCAAATGTAAAACTAAAACAGAAAATATCAATGAAACAACAGAAAAAACAAAGAACAACAGGATGATGCTGAAAAGTATTTGAGCAATTTGTGGAAAAAGAAAAAGTATGTTTTTAAAGAAATTGTCCGGAGCCGGATGTACTGATTTTGTCAGGGACGTTATTTTAGTAGACGACTTAAAATAAGTAGACGACTGAAAACAATTATTATTATAAATCTGAAAATATATAATGATATGCAAGTGCGATTCTGACAGAGATTTATGTCTCGAGCAAAATAAAATTGTCACATACTGTCAACAATGTAACAACAGAGAAATAATTGGAACAGGTACAGATATACATAAAGTAATTGGCAAATTGCCGAAACCAAAAGGCGGTTGGACATTGCCAGGCCATAAATACACTGGACCTTATAATCCGCTTGATAAACAACTTGATGAAAATGATAATCCGCTGCCAGGGCAAGAACCTTACAATCAAGTTGATGAGATAGCAATGCGCCATGATATCTGCTACCGTGATCACTAAAACTCAAAATCAGACTGGGATAAAGTAATGTTAGACGAACTTCGTGAAATGGAACCAACAAATATGCGAGAACGATTTGATAGAAGGTTGGTGCAGGGTTTTATTGGAACAAAATATAAATTCGGGCTTGGAAAGCCTCGTCTTGGACAATTGTATGATGATCTTGAAGCGACAACGTCGCTAGCGTCAGAGCTACACAAACCTAAAAAAAAGTTTCTGCGACGTAAAGTTGTCGCAAATGCCGTTGACGATATCTGGGCGATAGATTTAGTTGATGTGTCAAATCTTGCTGAATTTAATGATAACAGAAGATATCTTTTTAATGTTATAGATATCTTTAGCAAATATGCTTTTAGTGTGCCAGTTTCAGATAAAACTGGAACGTCGATAACTGATGAGCTAAAACAAATAATAACAACTACAGAAAGAAAACCAAATAGAATCTGGACTGATCATGGAGCAGAATTTTTTAATAAAAAGTTCGAGCAGTTTTTGCTCCAAAATAATATCAAAAAATATGTTACAGGAAACGAAGGTAAAAGCGTTGTCGTCGAGCGATTTAATCGTACACTAAACGAAAAAATTCATAAGTATTTATCAGCTAAAAATACGAGTAAATATATTGATAATTTACAAAACATTGTTGACGAATATAATAACACGAAACACCGAACCACTAAAATGTCGCCAAACGACGCAATTAAAAATCCGATATTAGCAAACGAAAACATGTATCGAAGACATAAATTTAAAGTTGGTGATCGAGTTAGAATTTCTCTGACAAAAAAAAACATTTGAAAAAGGATTTACTCCGAACTGGAACGAAGAAGTATTTGTTGTTGATAAAGTACTTTAAATAATACCTGTAACATATGCGCTAAAAGATTTATTGGGGGAGCCTATAACCGGTAGTTTTTATGAACAGGAACTTCAGAAAACTTCCCAAGACGTATTTGTTTTTGAAATAGTTATCCGAGAACGCGGTAACAAAAGTTTAGTTAAGTGGAGAGGATACAGCGATAAATTTAATAGCTGGGTACCAACTAAGTCGATCCAATAATGTTATTATAAATTTGTTCGTATTTCACAAGTACAGATTTACATTTGATAGTTTTACATAACGAAATTAAATGTAATTTTCTTGTATTATCAACTGGCATTAAATTAAATATTTTAACAAAAATAAAATCATATTTTATATTTCTTTGACGACCAATTATTTTCAGATTTAAAAAAGGTTTGATAAGCTGCCAAAATATTTGTTGCTCGGTAACTGTAAAATTAAATTTTATTATTTTTTTAGCAATGTGATACTTAACATTATATCGTCCAGTTGTTGGTCTGCTGTGATTTTTTCTGTCAGCGACAGCAACTACTTCATCATCGTCATTGTTGTCGTACAAAATATCATCTTCGCTATAGCTAGAAAATTTGTCTGCGACTGGCAAAATTGCAAACTTGAGTTCAATTTTGTGTGGTAATTTTGTGGCGATATAATCTTCTGAATATATATCAGCAAGTCTTTTCATCAAGTTCATATTATCTAATTTATAATAATAATGGCCAGCGAAACGAAATCTCCGGAAATTCCCACTGGAATTTCTAAGGTTAAATATCATCAAAAAGTTAATATATTAAATTACAGAGAATTAGCTGAAGCAGTTCGAAAATGTCTGTCAGGTTATAGTGCATATTTGGTTAATGTGAATATAATGCAAGGCGAGTCTGATAAAATTCTCCTAACAACGGCAGAAAAAAATAAACTTAATGATAGTTCATTTTTAACATTAAAATTTGATAAAGATGATATTTTGATGTTTGCACATAATTGTCTTACTAAAACCGAGCTAAGAAACATCATTGATCGTCATATCTGAAACTAAATCTATCAAATGTCAACATTGACGTTGCTGTTTTAGTTTTGCCGTCAGCGATAAATTTTATTCTAGCTGGATTAATCTTATGATATTTTGTAGCGGTTGTGATCGATTTAAATTTCGTTTTTTCTCCAGTTTCAAGATTTACTGAAATAACTGGTTAAACCTTACTAAAATCATTATTTCCAGTATTTCCTCTTCTACTATTTTCTTGATATGTTACCAAATCTAAATTTTCAATGCGATTGTCAGATTTAATGCTGTTGATGTAATCAATAACTAAATTATTTAAAATAGCGCTGTTAAAAATTTCAAACACAAATTTGTGACTGTAATAACAAACTTGTTCAGTTTTAGTTCCACGTACCATTACATGTAAATAACCAGTGTCATGCAAATTTCCAACAACTTTTTTTTGTTTTTCTGTTTCGTATAATACCGCGATCTTTTGCCTCATATAAATCAGATACTGGGTGAGGTTGAAACTCATTTTGTAAAGCTAAATTCTCAATATTGTCATCGTTTATTGAGTTATTTACCCTATAGACTCGCTGACCTTCTGGAATGTCCTCGCAAAAAAAAACTATGAATAAAATCTTTTCTAAACATTTCGGTGATATCTGTATCATCTCCTTTTACTGAAATTATCGTTCCAGCTGGCGTTGGTTTTCCTATAAGTTTTTGAGATTTTATGTTAATAACTGAACCAAGTGCATTTCCAGCATATAAGTTGTACATTGGGTGAACATGATAAGTTTCTTGCTCTTCCGCTGTCATTCTGATATATCTCAAAATTTCTGTCATTATACTATAGGATTTTATATCTCTAATTGAAAAATAAGTTTTAAAAAATCAATTAAATATAAAAATACTATATATAATGTTAAAATTGCGCGATATTGCTAAAAAGAGCATTATCAATGCAGAAAAAATTGCTAGTTCATTTTCTGGATACGACAGCAGTTACAAATTTGATGATCAAAATGTTTTAGCAAATTCTAACTCTACAAATTTATATAATCTTTTACAGCCTGTTGTATCTAAGGAACTTACAGCTCACAAAAGTATCAAACTAATAGTACAGTATCATACGATTTTATCAAAATTACACGCAATTGAGAAAGATATACTTGATATAATCTTTGAAAATACAAGTTTCGACAGCGAAATTTCAGAACCATATCTAACAGCTAAATCACGAAAAATATTAACTGGAACAAATATTGCCACAGTCGCCGATGAAATACACTAAGAAATAAATAAAAAATTGGAGGAATTTACTTCATCTGGGTCAGGCTGGAAATTTGAAATTATAAAGGAAGTTTTAATTCATACGGCAAAATATAACATACTTCGAGGTAGCGGAGCTTACATTGATCTTCCAAAAAAATTAAAAACAAAAAATGCTGTATAAATGTCAAAAACAACGACGACCAATGTTTTCGTTGGTCAATTTTGTCTGAGAGACATCCACAGAGTGACCACAGTGACCGAATTGAAAAGTATTTGCCATACAAAGACGAACTAAATTTTAACGGAATAACTTTTCCAGTGGCAGAAAATCAGATACCAAAGTTTGAAAAACAAAACAATATCTCAGTAAATGTTTTCGGACTAGACGATAAAGAAAATGTTTACCCAAGGTATATTTCAGAGACTGCTACACAAAAGACAATAAATTTATCATTTTATAAAGGACATTACGTTTGGATAAAAAAACTTTAACGGCTTAGTTGGCGGACAGTATAATAAAAATAGAAAAAAGAAATATTTCTGTTACGGATGTTTGCAGGGTTTTTCTAAGAATGAGAAACTACAGGAATATATTAAATACTGTATCAACGTTCAAAGAATAACTATGCCCGGCGAAAAAGAAAAAGTCTTAAAATTTAAAAATTACGATCATAAACTAAATATACCTTTCGTTATTTATGCGGATTTCGAGTGCCTACTCGTTCCAGTGGCTGGCGCTGAAAATAATCCTAATAAATCGAGAACAAGAAAAATACAGCAACATGTTCCTTGCGGAGTAGCTTATAAAGTAGTTTGTTGCGTCGACGATAAGTTTTCATGTCTGATTAAGTTCTATAGATGTAAAGATAGTGAATCTGAAAGTCCGGCGGTATGGTTATTAAAAAATCTGATAGATGATGTTAATTAAATTTCCAACAAATTATTTAAGACAGCTCCAATGAAAATAACATCTAAGCAACAACTTGAATTTGACGAAGCGGTTAATTGTCATATTTGCGAAAAATCATTAGTAGACTCAAACGGAGTCCGTGATAAAGTGTGCGGTCATTGTCATTTAACTGGACAATACAGAGGGGCAGCTCATAATAATTGTAATTTAAAATTTCATGCACCAAAGTTTATACCTGTCGTTTTACATAACTTTCGTGGCTATGATAGTCATATCATTGTAGAAGCTTTTGGTAATGAGGAAATTAAATCTAAACTAAAACTAAATAATAAGATAAAATGTATTCCAAATAATTTTGAAAAGTATATGTCAGTTACTCTCGGAAAATTACGTTTTATTGACAGTCTGCAATTTATGGCAGCATCATTAGATGAGCTCGTAAAAAGTTGTAGCACTTTTAATAATCTGCAAAGTTGCTTTGGTGATAAATTTAATCTACTGACAAGAAAAGGTATCTTTCCGTATGAGTATCTCGACGACTGGAGCAGATTTGATGAAACTTCTCTTCCTAACAAAGATAAATTTTACTCGCAGCTCAAAAATGAAGATGTGTCAGACGATGAATACAAATATGCACAAAATATTTGGAATAAATTTAGTTGTAAAACATTTGGTGATTATCATGATATATATTTGAAAACAGATGTTTTATTACTAGCAGATGTTTCTGAAAGTTCTCGTCGAGTAAGCTACAGCAATTACGGACTAGATCCTTGTTGGTATTATTCTGCTCCCGGACTGTCGTGGGACGCTCTACTAAAAACAAGCAAAATAGAATTAGATCTCTTAACAGACGTCGATATGTTTAATTTTATTGAAAAAGGTATCAGAGGCGGATTTAGTGTTATAACAAAAAAAATGCAGTAGCTAATAATAAATATCTAAAAAATTATGATAAAAATCTCCCGTCGAATTATATTATTTATCTAGATTGCGTCAATTTGTACGGGTATGCAATGTCAGAGCCAATGCCGTGCGGTGGATTTCATTGGATATCTCCAGATCAATTTCTTAAAGAAACTGAAAAAGATTTACCTAAAAAAATTGACAATAATGTCAGTTATTTTATTGAAGTTGATCTGGATTATCCTAGTTCGTTGCATGATCTACACAACGACTACCCATTTTGTGCGGAGTCGATGATGATAGATTACAGTTTACTATCACCCGAGCAACGAGCCATGACAACAGCAAAAAATTCCATTGTTAATAAGTTAGTTCCAAATTTGCTAAATAAAAGAAATTACGTGATACATTACAAAAATTTAAAACAGGCAGTAGATGCTGGACTAATTCTGAGAACAGTCCATCGTGTGCTAAAATTTAATCAGTTGAGGTGGATGTCAATATATAGTGATTTAAATACCAAACGTCGTGCTCTGGCTAAGACCGACTTTGAGAAAAACTTTTTTAAGTTAATGAATAACTCGGTGTTTGGTAAGACAATGGAGAACATTAGAAAAAGAGTTTCTTTCGAAATTGTAAATGATATAAGTCGCAGAAATAAATTAGTTAATGATGACGGTTTTGTCAGTATAAAAATATTTAATGAAAATCTTGTTGCAATACAACGACGAAAGACAAATTTAAAGTTAAATAAACCGATTTATGTTGGTGCAGCTGTACTTGATATATCAAAGTGGCTAACGTATGATTTTCACTACAATTTTACCAAAAAGCAGTGGCCAGATTCAGAGTTGCTATTTACCGATACAGATTCACTAGTTTATAATATCAAATGCGAAGATGTCTATGAGGATATTTATAACAATAAAAATTTATTTGATTTATCAGATTATCCGACTGGTAGTGGATTTAATGATAATACGAATAAAAAGTTATTGGTAAAATGAAAGATGAGTTTATGTTTGTGCCGGTGAGAGAGTTTGTTGGATTAAGGAGAAAAATGTATGCTGTCATATTAGATGATAATAAACTTACAAAGAAAGCGAAAGGTATCCCTCGCGGATATGTGGAAAAGATGATGAATTTTAATGATTTTAAAACCACGCTAGACAATAATGTCAGTTTTATTAAGACAAATGTCATTAGAACGAATCTTCATAAGCTCGAGACAGATACAATAATAAAACGTAGACTTAGCAATTTTGATGATAAAAGATATTGTAAAGACGGAATTAATACTTTAGCACTTGGGCATTATAGAAGGGAGATAATACCGTTCCAGCTTGTTTAATAACCAAATCTGGATTGTCGAATATAGATTGGTACGAATGCACTGTATTGATTTTCAGACTGTCTGTAATAAAGCGCTGCTGGTGATTTCCAGGTTTATTAGTGAGTTCGTTTTGTCTGTTAAGTGATTTCCAGGTGTATTAGTCTGTCTGTCTGTTTCTAAAGCCGTACTGAAACGTAATTTCCTGAATCTTTACAGGTTTAGTAAAAACCCACCTATTGATTTTCAGACTGCAGAGTCTCCTGCCTATAATGTACACAGCCGCACAGCCGCTTCGTTTTTCTGTATAAACAGACGGTAATGTACACAGCCGCTTTCGTTTTTCTGTACAAACAGACTGTAATATATTTTAGATTTCGTTTTTCTGTATAAATGTAAGATTTCAGATTTAATTTTATATTAATGTTTTTCAGAATCAGAAAAATGAAATGCTATTCACAATCAGGTAACTGGTAAGTATATAGTAATTTCACGAATATTTATATGTAACCGAATTTCATAGCTCAGTGCAGGAATGTTGGATTCTCGTACTGAAGGTCTGTGGTTCGATTCCCATCACTGGCATATGTCGGTAGGTATGGTTCTGGATTACCAAAAAATTATTTTAATTGGGGGTGCGAACCCCAACAGAAAAAATACACTCTCCCATCATGTAACCACGTGGTGGGTGTACTTTTGCACTCAACTCGGGGTTATCATGGGGAGAGTGTACAAAATCTGTTGGACGTAGGTAAATCCCCCGTTTATGTTTGTGCCGTCTCTTAGGATAAGTTAGGATAAGTTTATGTATGTGCCATCTCTTAGGATAAGTTAGTTTAAGTTTATGTTTGTATTGTCTCTTAGGATAAGTTTATGTATGTGCCGTCTCTTAGGATAAGTTTAGGATAAGTTTACGTATGTGCCGTCATAATCTGTATATAATCATAATCATATGTATATAATCATAATCATATGTATATAATCATAATCTGTATATAATCATAATCATATGTATATAATCATAATATGTATATAATCATAATCATATGTATATAATCATAAGCATATGTATATAATCATAAATCATAATCATATGTATATAATCATAATCTGTATATAATCATAATCATATGTATAAAATCATAATCATATGTATATAATCATAAATCATATGTATATAATCATAAGCATAAGTATATAATCATAATCGTATGTATATAATCATAAATCATAATCATATGTATATAATCATAAGCATATGTATATAATCATAAGCACACTATGCGTTTGCTATTATTTTTATTTTAAATAAATACTTATTATATAATGAACTACGAAAACATTAATGATATTATTTCTGCTATTGAAAAATTAAAACATGACGGAATAAAGATATCTGACCAACCATCATTTTCAGTTGCGAATAACCATACTGACCCATATTTTGGTGATATGTGATATCCAACTTTTTTAATATAGTCGCTTATTATTTTAGGTTTGATGCCAGTATAGCATGAGGCTGATTTTATTGAATCAAATCTCTTACAAAATCTGTTTGTTAGATCAAACCCAACATGTCGGATTGCCGTTGACGGATAACCCATATTATATAATATTTCATTGTTCAATATGAAATTTCTATCAAAAAATGGTTTGTTCTTTCTCCGACAAATTTGGGGGTCTGGTCCAGAATCAGCTTTTGGTTGAGGATCCGCCTATTAGTTTATTGAAAAAAAAAAAAAATATTTTATCACTAAAAAAGTTAGTCCAACAGGCCCTTGGAGTTTCTGGTCCAGAATCTGTTTTTGGTTTAGGATCAGCCTATTAGTATACTACTCACTTGATAACATTGTCAAGTTTTAAACGAGACTTTATTTCATCATCACCAAAAGCTTCTACTATAATATGACTGTCATATCCTCTGAAATTATGAAGAAGAATTGGAATAAAATCCGGAGCGTGAAAATTTAAATTACATTTATCATGAGCCGCCCCACGATATTGTCCTGTTAGATGACAATGGTCACGTACTTTTTATCAACGTCAAAAGCTTTTTCACAAATGTGACAAAATTCCGCTTGTTCGTGATCAGATATTTGTTGAGCAGTCAGTTTTATCCCTGACGTTGTCAGGGGAACAATTCTTTCTAAACGTATAAATATATCATCAACTTCGTCAATCAACTGATTGAGAAGCCAAACAGCCGGATTCTTACCACGATATAATTTAATAGGCTTTGGTAAACTCGAATCACTACAACATACTACCTTATACGCTACCCCGCACGGAATATGATTTTGAATTTTTCTCGTACTAGATTGATTAGGATTATTTTCTGCGCCAAGCACAGGCTGTAGCAGACACTCAAAGTCAACGTATAACACGAAAGGAATTTTTAGTTTGTGATTATGATTGACAAATTGTAACAAATTATTATCTTTAGACGGCATTGTTATTCGTTGCACATCATTACAATACTGCAGATGCCTCTGTAATTTTTCATTGTCATAGCACCCATGCAAACAACGATAACAGAAATACTTTTTATCTTTATGTTTGTTATACTGTCTGCCAACGAGTCCGTTAAAGTTTTTGATCCAAACGTAATGATTTTTGTAAAACATCAAGTTTATTGTCGATTGCGAGGCTCTTTCTGAAATATATCTCGGATAAACGTTTTCACATTCGTCAAGACCAAATACGTTAACTGAAATATTATTATTTTGCTTTTCAAAGTTTGGTATTTGATTTTCTGCAACTGGGAAGTCAATATCAGCAAAATTCAATCTCGACATATAAGCAAGATACTTGTCAACGCGATCAGCATTTTTTCTACTGGAAACATCGCAGAGAGAATAGCCCACTGAAAACATTTTCGATCAAAATTCTTTACATTTATACAGCATTTCTTATTTTTTATTTTTTTGTGGTAAGTCAACATACCCAACGCTATCAGCGCCGCTACCGCGTAATACGTTATATTTCATTGTGTGAAATAAAATTTCAGAAATCATTTCAAACTTCAGCCCGAACCTAGTTCAGTAAATTCTTCTATCTTTATCCAGATTTCATGGTGTATTTCTTCGGCTAGCAAACGCAGATTAGTTCCAATCAAAACACGTCTTGATTTTGCGTTAATGTAAGGGTCTGAAAAATCATTGTCAGTCGATTCGTCTGTTACAAGCAACTTTGAAAATATAACGTGATACTGCATCATTATTCTTAGGCCCTTGTGTTTTTCAAGTTCACGTTTGACCGTTGGTTATAACAGATGATAAAGATCAGTTGCAGTAAAATTTACAAGTACGATTTCTTTATCAAACCGATATCTGCTGTCAAATCCAGCAAAAGTGGTCGCTATTTGTGTAGGTTTCCCCATAAGACTCTTTTTAGCCATATCACGTAACTGCAGCATTGTTATATAATGTAATATTATATATCTAATTGATCGTTCGATCGATAACTCACTGCACTACGCAAGCCAGTTGAACAATCAATTAGAGATATAAAATTGCTTATAGTATAATGGCACAGAATTTTGCAAGCGAACAAGAATACTATTACGTTCACCCTATTTTCAACGAGTACGCGGGAAATATGTTGGGGTCGGTGATTCACGTGAGATATCAAAAACCGATTGGCAAAGCAACACCAGCCGGTTATAAGATCAGCGTAAGTGGAGACAATACTGAACGAGTTGAAATGTTTAAGAAAGATTTTATTTACACATTATTCTGTGATGAAATTCCAGTAGGACAACGTGTATATCACGTTAACGGCGCGGTTACTGATGACAATATTGAAAACTTGTCTTTACAAAATGAATTTCAACCTCACCCTGTGTTTGATTTGTATGAAGCCTCTGATAAAGGAATTATTCGACACAGAAGAACGAAAAAAGTATTAGGTAATTTGCAAAATAGCGGATATCTCAAAGTAAATGTCAGAGGAACACTAACCGATCAAGTTAGTTATTCAGACCATCGTTTTGTCTACGAAACTTTCAAAGGACCAATACCAACTGATTTGGTTATTGATCACCTTGATAAAATTAGAACAAACAATCGTCTAGAAATCTTAGATTTAGTTACATCTCAAGAAAATACTAAACGTGGAGATGCTGGTGGTGCTAGATCTGCTAGACCAGTAATTTCAGTAAATACCAAAACAGGTGAGGAATTAAAATTTCCTTCAATCTCATCTGCTGCTAAGCACTATAAAATTGACAGCAAATCAGTGAAAGATGTAGCAGATGGTAGAACAAGATCAGCCACATCAGTGTCAATCTTTGACAGGATCGTCTTTAGATACGATGATTAAATATATTTTCTAACTCCGTTTTGGTAAGACAGTTGTGAGCAAACATTAGAACATCATTTTTGTTAAATTTCAGCGTCATTACTGCTCTATCATTAAGTTTATTTTTTTCTGCCGCTGTCAGGAGAATTTTGTTAGATTCGCCTTGCATGACATTAACGTCAACAGAATAAGAACTGTAACCCGACAAACATTTTCGCACTGCCTCAGCTAATTCTCCGTAATTTAATATAGTAACCCTCTGATGATACTTTATTTCGTCAGTCATTCTATTATTATATAATTAGATAAAAATATATTATAATATGAATCTGATGAAACGACTTGCTGATATATACGCGGACGACAATTTTATAAGGGGAGATATAATCTCCCGAGGTACAATCGCGGACGACAAAGTCGCCAGAGATGACATCTCTGGAGATAAATGTGAGTCTTATACCGAGGACGACATTTTATTTAGCAATGACGATGAACAGGACGAGATTGTAGGTGTAGTTGATAAAAAAAAAAATTACAGCAGACCGACTACTGGTCGATATAATGCAAAATATCATATCACAAAGAAAATTTTGAAATTTAATTTTTCGATAGATGAGAATCAATCATTTTGGCAGCTGACAAAACCTTTCTTAAACACAAAAATAGCTGGCCAACAAAAGAGCATAAAATTCGATTTCATATTTGCTAAGATATTTAACCTAATGACGATTTCTGATGGTCGGAGACAATATCTAATATCGTTATGTAAGCCTGTAAAATGTAAATCTGTCAAACGTAAGTATGAGGAAATTTATAACAACAGTATTTCCCGATGTTAATTATTTGTTTAGTTGGTACCCAACTATTAAATTTATCGCTGTATCCCCTCCACTTGACAAGACTTTTGTTGCCGCGCTTTTTGATAACTTTTTCGATAACAAATACATCTTGTTCAGTTTTCTGTAGTTCTTGCTCGCAAAAACTACCAGTTATTGGTTCCCCTGCTAGATCCTTTAACGCATATGTTAAAGGTATTGTTAAAAGTACTTTATCAATAGCAAACACTTCTTCGCTCCAGTTTGGAGTAAATCCTTTTTCAAACACCCTTTTCACTAACGAAATTCTAACTTTATCACCGACTTTAAATTTGTGTCTCCGGTACATGTTTTCATTTGCTAATATCGGATTTTTAATTGCGTCGTTTGGTGACATTTTCCTTTCCTTCGCGGAAAGGGATCTGTGCTTCATGTTATTATATTTGTCAACTATCTGTGGAATCTCATCAATATATCTGTTTGTCTTTTTGGCTGTCAAGCGCTTATGTGTAAGTTCGTTCAGTGTACGATTAAATCGATCGACGATAACGCTTTTTCCTTCGTTTCCTGTAACATATTTTTTGATGTTATTTTGCTCCAAAAACTGCTCATATTTTTTTATTAAAAAACTCTGATCCGTGATCGGTCTAAATTTAATTTGGTTTTCTTTCTGTGTTTGTTATTTTTTGCGCCAGCGCATCAGTCATCGATATCCCTGTTTTATCTGAAACGGGTATACTAAACGCGTACTTACTAAAAACGTCTATAACGTTAAACAAGTATTTTTTACTGTCATGAAACTGAGCAAGATTTGAGACATCTACTAAATTTATTGCCCAGATATCATCTACGGCATTTGCGACAACCTCACGTCGTCGAAACTTTTTAATTCAGGTTTGTGTAATTGAGACGCAAGCGTCTTTGATGCCAGATCATCATACAATTCTTTTTTGCCAAGTGCAGACTCTCTACCAAGGCCAAACCTGTATTTAGCTCCAATTATGCCCTGCGCAAGTTTTCGATCAATACGTTCTCGTATATCTAATGGTTTCATATCACGCAACTGATTCAGCATGATTTTATCACAGTCTGATTTTGAGTTCTCTACACGAACGTTATCAGTGCGTTCTATATCTCGATAGCAAATGTCATGACGCATCGCTATTGCATCAACTTGATTATAAGGTTCTTGTCCGGGTAGCGGATTATCGTTTTCGTCTAGTTGCTTGTCTAATGGATTATAAGGTCCTGTGTATTTGTGGCCTGGCAATGTAAAACCTCGACTCGGAACGAGTCGTTTCGATAATTTTCCAATAATTTTATGGATATCGACTCCGCTGCAAATTACTTCTCGGCGATTGCAACGCTGATAGTAAATAACAATTTTATCTTGTTCTATGCAAAGATCCTTATCACAATCACAATTACATTTCATTTTATTAATCGCCATACAAAATTGCAACGACTCCGTCGTTGGGCAAAAATTATTATAAGATATGAAAAAAATTTGTGAAAAATGCTCTTTTCTGCCAAATTTTGACGTTTTGTGACCAATAATGGGATAAAGTGGTCGGAAAAAACAGAGATATTCAGTTAATCATCTACTAAAATAACTTTATCAACCCCGACGTTGTCGGGGCATCCAGCTCCAGTTACAGATTTCAGAAACATACTTTTTTTTCTTCCACAAACAGCACAAACACTTTTTAATATTACTCTATTATTTTTTGTTTTTTCTGTTGTCTCATCGCTGTTATCTGTTTTAGTTTTACATTAGAGACAGTATGTTGACTGTGTAATTTTTTTAAATACTTGATTGCCACACAAAATTAATTGCAATCTCATCATTAGCGTAAGAAGGTTGCTTGTCAAACTGTAAAATAAACTTTAAAAAATCAGAGGTGGTCGATTTCATCGACTGCTGGGACATCTGCCGAACAAACATAATACAATAATAACCACAAGCGGTTGTTCCAATTGGCTGTAGTTGATTAGACGAATCAAAATAATTGTTATCGTAAACAGCCACCCAACGTGTGCCAGACCCATCATTGAAGTCCTGTATATTGACTACACATGAAACACCTGCTGGCACATTATCTAATTCGTCTTTAGAATATACTCCACGAAATCCGACAATGTCATTCAATTTTTCAATTGTATCAAAATTACTCAACGGCGTCTGGTACCTGGTAATGTTAGTCCACGTCCTATCCCGAACAGATTTGGAATCAGACTGCCTGCTAACCCTGCTAAAATTG
>JAECUM010003524.1:0-38897 GCA_016617855.1 Megalonaias nervosa | reverse complement strand
TTAATTCACTAGGTCCGAAGAATGTTTGAACCTCCAACTTTACCTACATGCTTACATAACAATTTACATCACTAACATTCACATGTCAAAATTTGTATTTCCTCATTAATTCACACTATACACAATTAGGTCCAAAATCATATCAAAGAGACACTAGTATTTCATGGCTACTAACACTCTGCACCTAATATCAGATTGATGCCAAATATGTCAGCCTATATATAGTTGTGGGTTTCCTGCAGTCAGCATGACCAAACATCACGCATCTTGAAATCTGAAACCAACACTACATAGTCACCATCATACATAAAACTCTCTGGAAATCGTTTCATGCATTCAACTTGCACTGGGATAGAAAAATGAAATTGTATCGTCCTTGTTGACAAATATATTGGTTTATATGATGATGGACATGTGTTCCAGCCTGTCTGAAGCAGTCCCTCATGCATGGCAGAAAATTTATTTAGGTCAATGCACTTCACATTTTAGATGACCGCACTTCACATTCAAACAGGTTTCCCAAGTATCTGTTTCTATGGTGATGTCTATTACATCATGACAATGTTCTGTAATAATGCCCCTTTCTTCCTTCTGCTATTTTCTGCAAGAACAATTGTACATAAATATTTCAAATTCAGGACATTTGAATATTTTGCATCTTGAAATTGGCATCAAGTCTTTATTGTCTTTTAAAAAATAATGACAATCTTGTTGACACATACATTTGTAAATTAAAGGTCGACCAGTGTCTAATACACATTATATATCATAATGTTTATTTTTCACTAAATAACTCAGAAATGTGCATTTTAGATGTAGGTTTTAACTCACACAGGAGAAAATTAAGATTATTTGAGCATATTTCGATGTTTTACGGTAAACGCTCCAGAAATATTTATACACTTCCGGTGAAAAATCGAATTTCCAGAAGTGATGCACTGTCAGGAAGTCCCTCAAGTTGAGCATATGTGATGATCACGGCTGATAGTGACAACTCTAGCGAAAAGATATAAATAAATCGAGCAGCATTAGAAGTTTACATCATAAACAATATTAAAGGCTAAATTCTTTTTATATTACTTTCTATGATTCTGTACACAATGTGAATAATAATAATATACTTTCCACATTGAACAAACATTACTGTTCACATTTGCAATCAATGGGTTGTGGGTGTGAATCCAACCTAGACCAGGATCCACTGACACAGTAGTGTATATCTAATCAAGAAAGGTAATTTACTCCCAAAGCCACAGAACTAATTAGTCTTTACAATTAAACACAATCAATACACCAACTATTCACAACATTTAAGCATGAGAATAAAACTTGTGATATATCATTATTATTACTGTTTAAAACAGCAACAGACAGGAAACAAGCTACAGCATCCACAAGAAATTTTTTCTAGGGTGAGGTCCAAACAATGCAGAGGGTGTGTGTGTGGCAAGATATATATATATATATATATATATATATATATATATATATATATATATCCCTTTGATTTAGGCTTTGCACCATTGCACACACACATACACACACAAAGAGATCATGATAAAGCAGGTTTCATACTTTTTGGGGTAAGGGTGGACCTATTACGATTTTTAAACACCCTCCCATTATAACCACCCTCTCCCATTAATCGCTCGTAAGCTAGGTATATTTGTGCCAAAAGTGTATGTTGACAACAAATACTATAGCAACCTAAAATCAATAAACTTTTTACCCTTGCTTGCTCTCGCTTTTGAAAAACTCCTCTTGAGCTATGTGTTGTTAGGCCTGCAGTAACTCTTGATTTTTGTTGATCTGGTGTGCATGTACTCTGTGTTTTCTGGTGAGAAAACACTTGGAACTGCATTTGGCAGGAGTTGTCTAATAGTCTTAATCCCAAACGACTCTTTCATTTTATAGGCGGGATCGAAATCGTCTTCTCTGAAGTGGTCACTACAGACAACTTTACTATCTCACCTGTCACTAAATGATGCCCCAGTGATAGACATCACTTTAAACTGCCACACATGACTGGAAAACTGTTAAAGCTATGTTAAAAATCCAAATCACACACACACACACACACACATACCAATTATTTTCACATATCTAGGATGTTGAGCCCAAAATATGCTATTTTGTCCTGATGGAAATAGTTTGAACAAAGAGTTTGAACAGTTACCTACCCCTCAACTAAGTTTTTAAAGCAGAGAGTGGTATGTTGAAAATGGAAGGTGGTATAATGAGGCTAATGTATAAAATTTACATACATGCAAAGCAACTGAAAATTATAACAGATGTGGCTGACTAGGCTTAACAAAACTCCAAATTTTCTTATGGGTGCAACACTGTAGCTCGTATCGTTGCTTACAATTTACCTATCAGTCATGGTACACACAGACCAATTTACCACGCTGACCGTTGCCCTGTGTTACAACCAGATATTGAGAAATGTTCCTGCATGCCGATAGGTAAATTGTAAGCAAACGATACCAACTTCTGTGGGGTACAAGTGACAGTTTTATGCCACATCCACCCACAGGGGCTCGTTACAAAGAAAATTAGGAGTATCCGTCAATGAATCGAGGGCTGAAGGTCTAACCTGTAACAAGATATTGTGAATTGCACTATATAGCAAAAGAAGTCTATGCACCACAACCCTTACATTTTTCACGTCAGAAGGTAATTTTTGACACCATGTGATGCTCACAGTACAAACACAAGCCCTGTTCCTAGGCGATAATTCTTAAAAGCATTGTGTACTAAACAGCGTGATGCAATTCAAAACGGTTGCCATCCAATCCATTTTTGAGATAAACTACTTGCCTCCAACCCACGTGTCTACTGCTATGGGTGGCTAGCTCTTTTTCGTAGCCGAGTTTTGGTATTTGACTGTCTGCATGCTAGTAGCGAAGTAACTATGCAAGGGTGGGAAGGGGGGGGGTACATGCCTCACATTAATTTCAAGAACAACACAATCTCCAAAGACTTAAATCATAAATATATCCATATCTTTAATTATTAAACAGTAATATTTGACGATGTCACATCACAGCCTTAAGTTACGAAATTTGACACGGAATTTACGAAACTATCCCTACTCCCAACACAGCGTAAATTAGGTATATGTATTACTCTTGAGGTTTGGATGCAAGAGTATTCTTCTTTTTGAATGAATTGTTTGTTTTATTTATGGAGACTTTTGCATTAAAATAGTTTGCAGTAAGCTGCATACGCTGGGGCAAGTGTTTATGTATCGTAATTGGAAATTCCACTCGGCCTAAATCATAACTGTGTCGCGTACTTACCAATGGTGTTTCCACCAGTGTTATTAATAGCAGTTAATGGTGAACTTTGAATTTTTGGAGGAAAGTTTTCTTTCGTTACAGATTAATTGATCAAAGAGAGCTTGCAATATTGGGCATTGGATTACACTGTTAAAACTGAAAGATTGTAGTGTCCAGGTGGGCTAAACTGAAAGCTTGTAGTATCTAGGTAGGCTCAACTCTCTCTCTCTCTCTCTCTCTCTCTCTCTCTCTCTCTCTCTCTCTCACACACACACACACACACACACACACACGACAGTAATTATTTGTTGAAAAGGTAATCCAGTCTTCCACAAGTTGTAAACAAAAGGCTATTATGCACATGAAGAGAAAAGTTAGAAAACAATTTCAGCCGTAGTCTTTCAAGTATGATGTCAGTCCTTTTAGTTTAAAAAAAGTATTGAAGCGTATATATATATATATATATATATATATATATATATATATATATATATATATATATATATATATATATATAACACATTACCACGTGCTCTTATGTAGAATGTTAAAAAAAAATTGGAGGGGGGTAGGTATCTTTGACATCAATATGCATGTTACAAAAAAATTATAAAAAAAAACTTTCTTAGCTTATAAATCGCATAACTGCAGTTTTGAAACAAATGCCCGTGCATAATTGATAAATTAAAATCGTGTCCATTTTTATCTTGTAAAACTGAGGCATACACACATGTTCTACACTTCATAATTATCGGATTCTCTACTGCTTCTACTTCTACTACTGCAACTAATTTTATCATTGGAACTGCACGTCATCGGAGATTCTGCAAGGATTTTATATAAAAAGGGCAACTACACCCTCGTCACCAAAATAAGAAGGGAGTAAGAAAGGGCGGTGGTAGTGCTGTCAAAGTTAAATATTCATATAACCCTGAAATATCCGTCTCTCTCTCTTTCCTGCTCCTCTCTGTTAAAGTTCTTTTGAAATAAAAATCCTCAAAGGATCTATCCTCTAGTTGTACAAGCATTAATCTGTTGGTTGTTCCTGAGCTTAATTTGTTCCTTATCTGTATGTGGATATTAGTATGTGCTGACATTACAGTTTACTGTCGGAAGCGGCATATACATAGCTGGATTGGCCAGCTTAAACAAGTTGGAAAACTGTTCTTTATCAAAGTTTATCGTTGTTATGTACAATTTTCCACAGCTTATATGTACTGTTTCTTGGATATCTCTTCGCAAAATATGATTTTTCACTAGCATGAGCTCTGCCAAACTTTTTTTGATCCGTGCTTTGCTGACTGCTATGCATATATTTCTTATCTGTCGTTGTTTTGGGTTTGACGCCTTTTCCTAGCGCGAGAGAGCCTATACATGGCTGCCTGTATAACTAGTGGAGGAAGAAACAGGGAAAACCCTGTTAAGAACCAAAGGACCCACTGGAAGCTACTGGCAAGCTTCCTCACATACCCACATGGCATGTTCCATATTGCTGTATTAGGATTTTAATTCGATCACTGCCATATTCTGATTGTTCAGAGGTATTATGATTTAAAAAAAGTATCCAAATTTTTTAATGTTGGTGTAGATTATTTTTTATTAGTTGTGTCTTAACGTTTGGGGTGTTATACAGTATTTTGTTTTTGTTATTTTTTGCACGGCATCTCTCGTGGCTGAAATCTGTGTCTGTACTTTAATATGGCTTGGTATTCTGTTCTTTGCTACATTTAGTTGCGAAATACCACCAATCAGAGAGTTGCCTGGCATGCTGTCTTTTGTTGTCCATCCAGTATGTACATGGGACTCGTATTCAACATCATGTTCTGGTTAGAAATCACTCACTGATACTTCAGTAGCACCTTTCCAGCTCCAATAATCTGATATTCTTCAAAATTTTAAAAATCATTGTCATCATCGTTGTCACCAGTCAGCATTTGTCAAATGAAATCGTAATCTTAGGATAAAACATGTTGGGTTTTTAGGTAGCCCTTACTCTAAATACGCATATGTAAAACTTCCTTGATGAATGCGTGGTTAGAACTACAAAAGCTTGTACGAAGTGACAATGTGCCAATCAAACTTGTTCAACAACCATCAGAGGCGTAGCGAGGGTGTGGCAAGACACCGCACGTGCCGTGGGCGCCACTGGGGGGGGGGGGCTCAAAATCAGTGGTCTAGCACTGTGACATCAAGCCGTAGACATGTAGCATGATGTCCCACCCATGCCCATTATCCTGACATGTGGTCGACACCAGGCCGACCAGGCCTAACAAAAACCTCTTAATGTTGAGCGCTGCTAGTACAATTTTTATAAGTCTTTGGTATGGCTCGGCCATAGTTATCACCCGAGGCGGACGTTCTACCACTTAGGCCATTGGAGCGGTCCTTTTCTATAAGGAAAGGACAGTCCAGACATATACATGTATGAAAGGAATAAATGCATCTATTGACAACATGAGAAGGACAAAATATATCGAGCCATGGCAGGGATCACTTAAAACTTTTTCAAAACGGGCGACGAAATCAGCTGTAAAATATAATGTCTGGGGCGGAGTGTAAAAATCTGCTTTGAAATGCAGTTTTGGCTCGAGGAGTATCACCTTATAGACCTGCTAGTTTCTCATTGAGGCCACATCATGGGCGTCGGCAGGGGAGGAGCCCCCCCCCTCCGGATTTTTTTGGTACAAATCCATTTTGCGGCATTGTCCACTTCAATTTGACCCCCCCCAAAAAAAATTCATGCGGACGCCCTTGGGTCACATTAATACATAACTCTAGTTATGATACCTCGTAGGGACTTTAATTATAGATTTTGTCCAGGATTAAAATGAAAATTCAAATGAATGAAGGTGATATTCTTCTTGTCTTTCCTTAAACTCGGTATAAAACATAAACTTCCCTCAAGACGGACGAGATATCCTAAATTTTATAACCACCAGAAGCTGACAATGACTGTAAATCGCTCTCTCAGACACCTGTGATGGAGAATGATACATCAAGTTCTCATCCAAAGACTTTAATTGCAATGATAAATAAATAAATAAATAAATAAATAAATAAATATGGTTTATAAAAATCATGAAAATGGATGGCTATTGATCGCTGCTACTTGCTGCGTACAAGGGGGGAGGGGGTAGAAACTGGTCTTTCATACAATGTATCAATCAACAAATTGTCTTTCACTCGCACAGTTCACGTGTAGTCACCCCGAATTACATGTTTTATCCTGTACTAAGAACTTAATGAAAGACAATCGAGTATGTTCCAAGACACAGGTGCTCGACGCAAGAACCTGAAGGGAAAAAGAAAAATCATACAGAGTGACAAAACTCTCTCCGATTTTGACCCTTTCTGACAAAAGACACTGTCTATTATAGCATAACAGAGACTTTAATAGTATAATAGGCGGGGTCCTATGTCAAAACGGGTCATGGGGGTAATCTGAGGAAACTGTGTCACCCGGTACGATTTTGTTCCTTCAGGTCATTGCTTTTGTTTTAACATTCAGCTCGCGTCGAGCACCTGTGTGACAAGGTCGATGCTAAACAATATCTTGGCAACAATCATGACGTTCACTTCACCTTCAAATTTACCCGCCACGATTTTAAAAAAATAAACAAACTGAAAATTCGATTGTTGAAGACAGGACTGTCTGTTAAGAGCGACATACAAAATATGTTATAAATCTAGAGGCAATATTTATAGGTTACTAAATTTGTATGGAAAAATATGAACGAGTTTTTTTCGGATGGAAATACTGCACGACATTGGGAGTACAGTATATCCATCCGACAAAACGAGTTCATATTTTCCCATACAGATGCAGTAACCTTTTTATTATATACTCGTTTTCTTATTCTACCTAAGGTTTAATTATATAAACAAAAATAATCTACAAGAAACAAAGTAACTGAATGTATGCCGTATGCTCACATAACTCCGCCCAGATAAATTTGAATTTAGTCGCGCGCTAGACATAACTTTCGAAGCAAAATGGCGTTTTGGTCTAATTAAAATTGAAATTGGGAGTCATATTGTAAATGAATGCGCATTGCAACAACTTTTCCATTTAATCTGGAATGAATAGATTTTGGTATTTATGTCGATTCTGTGAAATTTCGTGATTATTGACTGGATTTATCTGTGCTACTTCTACATGAAATATATCGGATTGAAGCAGCGAGAGAGAAGCGTGTTGACATCTGCAAGTGTGTTTCTGTTCTGTCATTGAATGTTTGAAATCATAATGTGGGGAAAATATGAAGTCTTTCAATTGCAATTATCAAAAAGACGCTATGGAATTTAATGTTTATTTCATTTTGAGTGCAGTAAGGAGGATTGTACGTATATGTAATTTAATTACTTGTTTGTTAGTTTAAATTTTTTTTACTTTTTATTTTATTCGATTACATGTTATTTTAATGATAACTTTATTCACTGGGTTTGACATTTTTCCAGAAAATTCAGTTCAGTTCCTTTTAGCCTAATAAACCAGCAGTAGCTTGTTTACATTGTATCAATTGGTGACCTAGATTCAGTACCAGTAACACCTGTGATATAAACAACTTTTATAATTTTTTTTTTTTTTTTTTTAAATTCATTTCCAGTGAAGAAATCACTGATTTCAGTCAAGGTTATATCTGGCCTACGTGATAATAGACTTGTAGTCTTTTGCGTCGCTCGGACTAAGTGATCACGTGACCCCATCACGAGGGTCTGACTTGCGTCTTAGGCTTAAAACACAGTTCATAGTGATTTTTTTTCTCAGTCGTAATTAATAACTTTGGTGCTGAAAGGCATTTTTATTGGTGCCAGATTGATTTGAATTTTTCTATTTTTCGGAATTAATAATTTATTTTCCCTGGAAACCACTTGTGCTCATTCGAATTCTTGGACAAAGACATTTATTGGAAATTATTCGGAATTCTAAAGCCGGATTATCATTCTTGGTGATTCAACAAGGAACTGTCGACACGTCAACACAAAACAATTTATAGAGGACGTCATCGCCTTCCATCTTGGAACTTCATCGGGATTCGAACTGTGATTCACTTAGGACTTTTTATTGATAGGACTATATTTATTAATTCCAGGATTAATTTTGGATCAGATTCATAAACCGTAAGTCCTTTTCATATTTTTACCTTGTTTTCTAGGTAAATAAATTATTTGTTAATTATACAAAGCTTGTTGGCTTCACTCTTTTATTTGTTACTTTTTTACGAGCCTAGACACGTAACAAGGATGTAATTGCGCTTGTTTATTATTACCCATGGATTAAAGTCGCCTATGCACTGAGTGCTTCGCGACTGATTATAGCCCCGGGTTGGGCCAACTTGGCCCCAGGCTGGGCTCTACTGTGGTGGCCACCTCCCTAGATATTCTCTCTCCTCATGAATATGCATTAACTTCTTACCCAATCACTGCTAGCACGACTACAAATTTCCACACCATTGTGATCCAGTAAGACCTGTTACATATGCTATTTTGAAGGGTCCAATCACAGTTTCGCTTCCAAAACGGTTTGGAACAACGATCAAAATGGCGACTTCCATTATTTCACATTTGTTTGGGCATAACGAAACTCACGAAACAATCAGGAAGACACAATAAACACAAAATATGTTTTTCTTTCAGTATGAACTAGCATCTGGAAGACTGTCCGTTATCAAGCACTTCTCGTTAAGTCGGTGGCGCACTTAGCCCCCCCCCCCCAATTAATCAGTGGACTGCCGCATTGGGTACTGATGTTGTCGTGGGCATAACTCCATTTTTTGCACATGATAGGATATACATGGCGGCCAGTGTAATTGGTGGAAGAAGAACCATCGACCCGCGGGAAGCTATCTGGCAAGCTTTCTCGCATACCTACATAGACCGAGCTCTAGATTCTAACCCATGGCCGCGGAGACAGGTGAGATGGCAGTGATCACAGGTGCACGACGCGAGCTTGATGTTGAGAAAAAAACCTCAATAATCTGAAGGAAAAAAATCATACAGAGTGACAAAAATACCTCAGATTACCCCCATGACCCGTTCTGACATAGGACCCTCTCAATCATACTATATAGTATGATAGAGAGGGTCCTATGTCAGAACGGGTCATGGGGGTAATCTGAGGTATATTTATATGACTTTTTTCCCTTCAGATTATTGGGGTTTTTTTTCTCTTCTCAATATCAAGCTCATATTGAGCACTTGTGGCAGTGATCAGGAAAGGCAAGTGCTTTAGATCACCCCAGGGACCCTGTCAGTTGCTGATCATCAGCCCATTACTATCGGTCAGTCTAAAGATCCCAAGACTGTCCCAAAAGACCTTCAGCTACCCAGGATACAGGTATACACTTAAATAAAATAAAAAGAAAAAATGATTATTCTTTTAGTTGTTGACAAAATCTTTAAAATTCATAATGTCTAATATCTGTTCGGATTGGTAGAGTATTTTCCATATTGGTAATCAACAAGGGAAATAAATCTTTGGGTCATTATACAGGTCAGGCAAGAAATAGTATGAGAAATTTAAGGAACAATTTCTTTCAGAAAGACAAAGAGCAGCATGCTTGATAAATGAGAACCACAGGGCACAACATCAGATTTCTCATTTATTTCAGTTTTATTTTATTTACAAAATACCTATTAGAACTTTCAATGACAAAGACCGTTCTGATAAATGTAAACTATTGAGCTATATTCATACTTATATAATTCTTTACCATATCTGTAAGTATAAATGTTGTAGGCAATCTCATATTTAAAAGAATTTTTTATGAGAGCAGAATGCTAAATAGATCTTAAACACATTCTCATATTCTACAAAAACATGCTGTAGAGAGTAACATTTAAAATTAAATGTTGAACTTAAATTTTGACAATGAAAAAACTTCACATAAAAGACAGAATAACATGCTGCTACATTTAAATTTCATTACCATTCATTTTGCTGACATGGTTAAGTGCATAATGATCATGGTGTCATGTACCACCAGTCAAAATTTGTTTCTTGATTTTCTAGAACGACACATTTGTGATGTGGAATGGGACTTGAAATGGCTAATGTGTATTACAGGTGGCACTCTACAGTTTCGTATTTTGCATAGGGTTAGAATTTTAAAGAAAAAGAATTCCCCCGGGTTTCCTCACTAGTTATACTGGCTATTTAAAAAAGACCTTGCATATCTTAGGTATTGTTCAAAGAACCTTTAATTCCCTTTATTTTGGTGCATGATTGATGGGTGTGATATGGGTTACAGAGTATACAGCTTGGCCTTACTCTAGATGTGCACCTTTCAAAAAAGTGCTAGCTCCACGTGGTTATTTTCACTTCCTGAACTTAAGAGGTAAATTGTAAAAGAAAGAGCTGATAACTGTTTTTTAACATTTTATGTATTTGGTAATTCATTCATTGCACTTTCAGAAGCTGGTATTGTCTAGTCTGGCAAAATTCATTTTCCCTATTTTAATAGCTGCTAAGGATAGTGTGCTTTAGTCAAATTCAGGCTGATTTGGGAGCACAAGGGAGCAGTCATTTTAGTTGGCAGTGTGCTAAGATCATTTGCAATTTCCAAAAGTACAATATCCAAAGAAATGTCAGTCACATTACATCAAAGTAGCATAAAGGTATGCCAACATTCTCTCCACTGTGCATGTTTTAAATGCAAACAACTTTGCCTTACATACGTCACTCTCTCAAAAGTACATAATAACTGGTGAGCACCCCCCCCAGTCATCTTATATGCTATGAAGAAGAAAAGGAAAACACACTTAAAAATAATTTTAAAAAGAAATATATATCTATGTTGAATCCATAACAAAACTGCATATAAGTATGAAAAAGGTAGAAAAGGTAAGAAAAGAAAGAATGCAAAAGAAAAGAAACAAAAGGGGCCATAGAAAGAGCACATCCTCATTGTATGGTCTGGATACATACAGACAAATGAACAAAAAAGTTATCTTCCATTACTTTACAGTGCATATTTAATATTCATTTATACATGTGTAACAAAATGCTTATAGTCAGTATTTAGAATACAATGCATGAATGATAACACTTTCATCACTTTTTGCCACTAGATAATTAGCATAAAACTATTTCTTGAATTTTCAGTTTTCAGTTCTTGGGTATTTAAAATTACAATTCAATAATTTCTGTTCATTTTGATAATAGAATTTTAACTATTAAACATACCTTTGTGTGTATTGTGTTTTTTAAGAATCTTGGGGTGATTATTTGCTACCTATTACTATCTGTTATAACTTTTGGCCACAAACATATAGAATGATATTTCTGACGAAAGAAAAATTGTAAATGGCAATGTTCATTTTGTATTTACTTCTTCTGAGTTGTTGCTGTCCCAAGACAAATGATGCAACATGAAAACAACTACATACTTCAGACTTTTTTCAGTGGACAAATCACACAGTTATATGATAGAAAGGCATATTTTCCCTCTGTATTCATATTTTTCTTATGAAATCATTTAATATCGAACATAATATAAATTAAATAGGACCGCTCCGGTGGGCTAGTGGTTAGAGCATCCGCCTCGGATGTGGGAGGTCGTGGGTTCGATCCCCAGCCTAGTCATACCAAAGACTTACAAAAATGGTACTAACAGCTGCCTCGCTTGGCGCTCAGCATTAAGAGGCTAGTGTTAGGACTGGTCGGCCTGGTGTCAGGATAATGTGACTGGGTGGGACATGATGCTGCATGTCTGCGGCATGATGCCCCAGTGCTAGACATCACTATAAACTGCCACACTGCAGACATCGTAGCGATATGACTGAAAAATTGTTAAAGCTACGTTAAAAATCCAGCACACAACAACAACTAAATTAAATAGTAATAATCATCATCATGAAAATGTTGAACAGACTTGTTTTCCACAAATGATTTGAAGGTTGATACTTGGTGTTAAGTGGCGCATAAACTGCAGAAAGGATATTAAGTCTTTCATTTTGGAAGCAATGTTAGTGTAGTAGAATGTTACTACTTGATGTATTTAGTATGTACAAGAAAGGCTGAGGTAGGCATCAGTCTTGATAAATTTAGTTAGCCATTGTGCCATTACAGCTATTCTGGTTGACATTGAAATTGGTATTTATTCCAAATCCAACACCCACTTCCTACACTCCATGCATTCATCCCCACCCCCAACCAGTGATTTAGGTATCTATAAGTGGACTTGCAGTTTTAACTTTGTCCACAAACAATTTTATAGTCTGACTGGATTTTCAATATTATCTATAAAATTGGCAAAACCTATTGTTTTCTTTATTCTTTTGTCTTGCTGCCATGCTTATTGTTGCAATAAGAGCAGGAGTTGAACATCAGAAAAGTGATCTTATTTCTCAAATTTTGGAGAACCACTCTCAGAAATGATCATTTAGTCATATTATACATGCATTCAAAGTTTCATGATGATAGTTTAAAATGCGTAAGAGATATGAACCATGCACACCTTTAAACTTAAGAAATAGCAAGAAATTTGGTCACATAAATACTGCTACCCGGTGTCTATCACATTCTGGCATTCCTGTTATTTGCATGTGCATTTTCAGATGTTGACCATAGCATATACCAAGTTCACAGCAGTCAGTTATAAACTCATACTAGTTGGCACTGATCAATTTAGTTGCTGGCCCTCCAGCCCATTGCCTGTGGGTTTTGAGAGGGCCAGTTAATACTGACACCAGCATATCCATGGGGCCAGTATGTATGGTAAAAATTTTCTGAAGTTCCATGTGAGCTGCCCAATGGAAAAGCCATTATGTCACTCCCTGTTGATGCCAGGTTCCAGAAAGAAATCCAAGCACTCATTCTGATGAGTGAATTGCAAGAGTTAGTTGCCCATCTTCATTATACTCGACACAGTACACATTCTCTTATGCTCTTAAAAAAAAAGAACACAGACTAATATATGGCTTCATAGATAAACAAAAAGAGACCGGGTTTATCATTCAGAATTGCAGTTGCACCAATAACCCTTGATTTCTTAGTGGTGTTCGTGTTTATAGTGATACCTTTTAAGCAGTCTAGTTGTCATAATTTTCCCTCTCAATGAACCATCACATATATTTATATTTCAGATGAGGGAGAAGTTATGAGACATAGTGTCAAACTTGAATGATTTTTGTCTGGTGAGGCATTGTTATGCTTGTCCCAGATCACCAGTGTTTTTAAGACTGCAGCTTTATTAATAAAATTGTCATGCCAATGTAAAGATGCCAGCAGATATTTATGTTAATATGTAATAATTTCTTTCACAAGAAACATGTCAGTAACTGTAACCAGCATTTGAAAGAAGCAACTAAGCCATATCAGTTTCCAGTGACTTTCATTCTAAATGATCCACTTTGACAAACCTCCATTCTTGAGAGCTACACACAGGTGCCATAAAAATGGAAGACTGCAGATTGGTCAAAAGAACTGGAACATTTCTGAGTCATTACCCCAGCCAGTTTATGTTAAATCAGCTGTAGGTTTCCTTCTTTTTGTCTGTCTAGAACATGTTGGAATGTTGCTTCGGGTCACCTGTATTTTCAAACTGAGGCTTTATTGACACATAGTCATATCAGTTGGAAGATCCCAGCAGATATTTCTATAAGCATGTAATTGCTTTATTTATAACTGACATGTGCCACAGATAAAGCTAACTTAAACTTGGGTGATTGTTATGGATAAAAAAATGCATTCAATTTTATTTGCATGGTGCATCTGTGTATTATCCCAAACAATTTGCACCCAGTCAGGATGAGTGGTTATCCTGAGGTTTCAGTTGTGTTCACAAGGTTCAGTCATACACCGCATCCAGCAACAAGGTAAAAACTCTTGACTCAGATTATGAGGGCATTGGGAATTGGAAATGTATGTCTTCAGATTAGCATTATATAATTATGTACCTGCATCACTGCATCTCGGCAATCTCTTTAAGGCTACAGGACTAGTTGTGCTGTAATGACATTACGTCTTGGGACACTTATTATTTTCAAAATAAATTTTGATGGCCACATTTTGAACTTTAACATAATAGAGAAGTCTCAGAAATGATGCTTTTGAAAGTAACTGCAGTTATAATGCAGTGGTAGTTTGCATTGATATAAGCAACATTTAAAATAAGTACATCTTTACTCAACTGCAATAATCATGTTCAAGTTAAGTTTGGCTGTCCATAATCATGCTAATATTATTTATACTTGTCTATGATAACCCTGCTAATGTTATATATGAAAAGGACATATAAAAGGATTAATGTTGTAGGACAATGGTGTACCAGCATTGCTATAGGACAAAACTCCATACTTTAGTTAAATTATGGCTTTGGGAAGAAATGTACCTTTCATTACATTATTTGATGGATATGTTGACTTATAATTATTTACACTCACGGCATGCTGATTGAGATGTTCAAGCTTACAAGGTGCCAACAGATCAGTGTGTGCACTATTTCTAGAACAGTGAAAACAAAAACCAGCAGAACATAGTTTTATGAAGTTGTACCAGCATCTGGTTCCACATTATTAAAGCTGGTGTCTATTTATACACTAGGGAAACTGTAATGTGAAATTTGTTTTAAGGTGTGAGGTAATATTAGTTAATCTTTGCCAGGAGGAATTGTCCTTAATGTTTGTTGAATAGTAAGATTTATTTATCACATACTTGGTACACTTTACATAAAGTATGTTTAGTTTAATATTTTTTATATGTATTGTCAACATGCTATCAAATAACTTTCTATGAATCAGTTTGGTCCCTATAGGCCAATGAAATTATTGCACAGTATTTTTATTACTGATCAGCTGTGGCTGTGGGAATATTCCCTGCCCCACCTTCTGGACTATTTTTTTTAGTATTACCATCAGGTTGTGCTCTACAGTTTCGTATTTTCCATAGGGTTTACTATTTGAAGAAAAAGAATTCCAAGGTTTTCCTCACTGTTTATCCTAGTTATTTAGAAAAGATCTATACGTAATGTTTCCAGTATAATCTTTCCTTTTGATTGGTTTATATTGATTGATTTATAATCATATTAATTTTCCATGTGTCATCAGCACTGTTTTTCTTATATGACCCACTAAAGAACATTTCATTTTTTTCTTTTTAGGATGCAGTGTGGATGGCAATTGACTTGGGCCACAGGAAGATTCTTTGTATACATCAAATCTTGGATGCTTTCTTAGTGAATGGGCAAAGCCAGATTGCAGGCTAAATGCTGGTGGGTCACTCTTGGATACCTCTACACTTAATTCCATGGTTTACTGTGCTGTATAATGATAACACCTTGGACTTTTCTTCAGTCTTCAGGTCTTCCTGCACTCATGCTTTATTTTAGTGGGGTGGGGGTGGGGATGTAGCTTGTGGTTGTAACAACATCAGGGTTACCAGTTGTTCCAGGTTATAATGGATCTTTGGAAGAGATGTCATAGTCAGACAGGGACTTTAATTTATTCAGAAGCAGCCCACCCACCCCTCCATTTATTAAAAAGTTTAGAGTTGCAGGTTTTTTATTTATTTGATCATAGAATGCAGTTTTCTTGTTTAATTTTTTGTTTTAATCCATTTTTATGGATGTAATCATCGATAATCTTCGGTGTCCACTGAATTGTCTCAAGAGGAGTTAATTCCCTTTGACCTTCACTTAAACACATTAGTATAAAATCATTAGTACACATTCAAATTAGATTTTCCAATATGAAAGAAAGAAGTAATTCTTTACAAGAAATATATATTTGTATTCTGTAATGAAATTACAGTGGCAAGAGCTTTTATAAGTGCAATGCTAGACAATTTTTGCAGTATTATGTCAAAATTTATTGAATTATTCCCTCTTTGCTCTCTTGATTTAACTGTAGACATGTCCAAATGATAGTAGACAACTCAGGAAACAGCCAGAATACATTATTTAATGCAAAAATTTGAAAAATACTTCATAGGCATTTACTCTTGAATGTCTTAGTTCAAGACAATATAACATGTTCCAGTAATGTTACACTACATGAAACTGAGTTCAGGCTACTTCATAGGGGTGGAGGAAATGATTATGTGATGGTCATTTTGGAAGTAAATATCATGTATCATATATGAAACTGTTTGATATTGACCACAGAATATAACAACTTTGTCAGTAAGTTTGTGTTCCACAATTTTGTACTTTAAAATGGACTAGATTTGTAAGACCTTGTACATCTTAGGTCTTGTTAAAAGATTTTTAAATTCCCTTTATTTTAGTGAATGATTGATGGATGTAATTTGGGTTATAGATTATACAGCTTGGCCTTACTACAGATGTACACCCATCAAAAATCTGCTACCTCTGCTTCAAGGCTGTCAGGGGCACAAGCTTCCAGGTCAAATACACATGAAATTCTCAAAGGATGTGCCATTTCTCCTTGTGATGCATCCCTATGATGCACCTCATTTTCTCCCAGGATGCTTTTCCTATTGATAATCTGGTCAGACATGGCCCATCTGTGCCATAGCTAATATCTAGACTTAAGTAAACAGGCATGAAGCCAGTGTGTAGTTAATCCTTATCATTGCGATTATCTTGTGAAAATGACTGTCCCTCTGACATACTTCGAAGAAACCATGTTCTGTTGAGTGTGTATCTAAGCACCTGCAGTTGATTGGCAAATAAACAATGCCCTATTTTGTTGTAATGGTGTTTAATTTAAATTGATGGTGATGCTAATATAGATCATGAATGTAATCAAAGCTTTTTCAAAGTCTGATTTTGGACAATATTATCAAAGTATGACTGTGCAATAATGATAATAACTGCTATTTAAATACATGTGACTTCTACAGGGCAGTACAGGACTGTAGTAGTAAAAACATCTGACCTGCCAGAATGAGTCGGCAGAAATCTGTTTTCATTCTTCGGGAAATGGACCATTGATGAAAATGAACCAACAAAGGGAAGAAAGAAAAACCCAAAAGGTGTTGTTGTTGTTGTAGGGTTTAATGCCATTTTTCAGCACAAGATAGGCTATACATGGTGGCCAGTATAACTGGTGGAGGAAGAACCCTGGAAAACCCCGGGAAAAACCACAGACCCACGAGAAGCTACTGGTAAGCTTTCTTATGTACCCATGTTAGCTGAGCCTAAAAGATGAACCCATGCAGACAGGTGAGATGGCAGTGATCCGGAATGGTGGGCACTTTAGACCACTCGGCTGCTCAGGCCCCCCCCCCCCGGTGAAAGTTCCATTTGATTCATGATATTTGAGTACAAGTACCTATCGTGTATATGTATTCATCTTGACAATGGTTTAAATCTACCATCTCAAGCTACATGTATTTGGGTACTATACATGTGCCAAGATTAATTCATTTTTTTCTACAGAGCCCATGTTATATCCCACCTTTATTCCTTAGGGTCAGCTAGCAAGGCATTTGACACTATTTACTAATTAGCATATTTATTCTGAATTTAGTTGGTTTTGCAAATATGCTGCTTGGTATATTTCTTCATTCCTTCTTTGTTTAATTTATTGATGGTAATTCATATTTATGTATACAATATTATAAGTATAATGCCAGGTGTTTGATCATGCGAGTGGGACTAGGGATGTAATTTTACTTGTAGAGAAAATTACACAGCATTTTTGTAATCATTCTCAGAATTGAAACTAATTAATGACAATTTTTTGCTGTGGTTTATTTTTTGTTTTTAGTATTGTTTTAGGGGTTAAATAAAAGTGTAAATGTATGTGTATAATGTTTAAACTTAATATTTTATTTACAAAAAAGATAGTTTATTTTGTAGTGTATCAATATTATAAATGTCAAAGATTTGAATCCAGATATTATTAAAATAATGGGCATGTGCTTTTTCTTTTCCTTTTTATCCTGTTGAAACTGAGAGACTCCTGATTTTATTCCACTGACTCTGAAATATAGGTGGGGGGCTCTTGATTTCCATGAGTGAAGAGTCAAGGACTCAGCATCCTGAAATTCTGTTGAGAGGCCTGCCACTTGATAATTTTCACTTTCTGGAATTCAAGTATAAATTGTGCAAATTTAAAATGAATAAAAATGAATTGATAACTTATATATATATATATATATATATATATATATATATATATATATATATATATATATATATATATATATATATTGTAATTCATTCATTGCACTTTCTGTTGCTGATATTGCCTACTCTGGCAAAATTTCTTTTCCCTACTTTAATAATTGGTATAGTTAAGTGTACATTGGATGAATGCAGACTGATTTTTCAAGCCCATTTGAGCAGCTATTTTGATTAACTGTGTGCGTAGATATGCACCATTTCCTCAACTGCAACATGTAAAGAAATTTCAGTCACATTCCATGAAAGTAGCATAGAGGTATGCAAACTTTCTCTCCAGTATCCATGTTGGAAATGCAGACAACATCACTTTATACGTGCCACTCTCTCAGAAGTATGTAATATTTTTGAGCTCTTTACAGATGCAGGAGAGTTTATATTTATGTTTTACCATGAGGAATGACACTGTTTGCCTAGAATCAATGTTGTTATCAGAGACTATACCAAATATGAATCATATGATATATTCTTAAGACTTGTTGTTTGAAACTTTGGTGGTACTTTTAAGTGTAAATCCCATATTACTGTAGCATGGATTTCCAAGTCTGCTTTCCCAGCTTTGGGGTCAAATATGTGAATATATGCTACTTAAAGCAAATATGACGAATAGGGAATCAATATTTGTATTTTATAAATACTTGTATTTTAACTTATCAGTTACAGTTTATTTGTAATATTTATTCTTTTCTGGAATTTGCTGACTTCAGATCCTAGCCTAGCCCCAGGGAGTTTGTGAGCTTGTTACTCTGAATAATTGGCTTGTCAAAGATTATTTTGATGTATGTCTCCAATTTTAGGGTGAGTAAGTGTTAATTGTTTGTAGCATAACTTGTGAGATTTCTTTGACAGGTGTGCTTGGAAATAAAAGGCACTTGTCTCTAACAGTTAACCACCAGACGGGTTTCATTCAGTGCATAAGTGTTGTACCAAAAATGTAGTACCAACAAGCAGTGTTTATGATCTGTTTACAGGAGGCCTATAGATACTTTACTGCTCGGCAGAATATTAAATCGATAGAAATAGGCATTCTCAGTTTCAATAGTTGTTTTGTAAAAAATAGTTTGATCCATGTTGCTGATTTCAAGGTGACTAGATGATAATTGTTAAGTAAATGGATAACATAAGTATTCACAAATCTCTCAGTTGTAAGTATAAATTAACCATTTTCGAAAGAGTTTAGTTTTGATTATAGTTGATGTAGTTGATGAGATAAGCCTGTTATTTTTTGCAAGGCAAGAAAAGGTAGCTTGATGAAGCTTCTGGTTATAATGAACCTGTTTTAAGGAAACATACAGAAAGTTCCAGTCATCATTGATTAATGAGTGTTCTTGGCTATAATATTGCTATTGGTTGTTTAATTTTTATGTTCAAGGTCATTCACCTAAACATTTCTCTCTCTTGCTTAAAAATCTAGTTATTTCTAAACCTGATTCTACCTATCCACGTGCATGCCTGTTTTTCCTTTTCTAACTAGATCTGCATTCTAACCTTTCTCATCCACATTTCAATCTACATATATTATTTACTTATTAATTTTTTGATAGTTTAAATTATCAACATACATTTTTAATTATCAGCATACATCTTTAACATGCCAACAAACATGAATTGAAAACAAAAAGTTAAAATAAATATAATGTGATTTCCTTATAACATCCAGCATTTTATGTTTTTTGTTATTTTTGTAACTCGTGCTGGGATATCATGTTTTGGGCTAACTAAAATTTCCCAAAGGCAAGTTCAATTTTCCAGTCAGCTTGCCATGGACAACCTTTTATATAGTTTGTACATCCCTGCACAGTACATTATTCCATGGACAGGCAAGGACAACATGATGCTGTGGCAAGTAGGACAGATAATGTTAAAAGCACTGTTGTTGTTGTTTTGGGTTTAATGACATTTTTCAGTGCATGATGGGCTGTACATGACAGCCAATAGAACTGGTGGAGGAAGAACTCGGGGAAACCCTGGTAAGAACCACTGACCCACAGACAGCTACAAGCATGCTTTCTCACATACCCACAGTAGCAGAGCCCAAAACTCAAACCCATTTGGATAGAAGTGAGATGGCAGTGATCGGTAAAGGCAGATGCTTTAGACCACTCATTGACCCGGAGCCAATGGAAACAATATATAGATAGAAATATTGTTATTTGTGGATATACACTACTTCACAGAATTGCAGAAGTTTTCTCAAAATGTTTTTCATTAATACATTTTTTACATTGCCTGTTGCTTCTTGCTAAAGATTCATCCTTTATAAGACTTTAATTTAGTACTTTTCTTGAGAGAAAATTTAATTTTAAGATGCTTTACTTCACCTCATGTTAATACTAGCATTTTAATTTTTAAATTTATGTTATCCATTTGTGTAATTTCTCAGTGTTGTTGCACTTTAATGGTGACTTAAATTTGGGAAAACTCATCCATTCTGCCATTGCTATGTTATGATTTCCCGGTTCCTCTACAACCACAACAATAATCCCTTCATCAATACTTTTGTCATCTTCTTGTCTTTTTCTTGAACATTTAACTATCAGTAGCTTGTGACGTCATAATGACAGTGTTTGGAGAATAAAATGATTTGCTTGCTCCCTGTGAAGTAGTCAAGCTAGACTTGAATTTTAGGGAGAGGTGACTTCTCCTATTGGACAGAATAGGCATAAATTTGCCAGTAAAACCAGTGTTACTTTTATTTGTTGCCCTGTTTACACTGTTGCAGAAACTTCCCCAATCCAAGCTGTTACTTTTACTGTAAACTCTTTACCAGCTGTTTACAATTTTATTGGAATGCCTTGTGTGTGCTTATTCAAGTGGCCATGACCAAACTTTACTGTATATGCATATTTATATATGATAATTCATTCAGTATAAAATATCATGTGAACTATTCTGAGCTGGTTTGGCATGAAGCAAGTGTTTATGTACTAATGTCATAGCTGTTAGCTATGCAAAGTAGTACTTTTCGCTTTTCTTTTCATTCCAGGTTGCAAAGAATGGCCAGGCAGGTGCTAAGAGTATTCACAATATTTGTACTTTTTGTAGCAGGTGAGTTGTCTAATTAAAGTTGTCTTGCTGATATAAAATTGAAATTATAATAGAAATAAAACTTTAACATAGTTCTAAAAGTTTTGTCATAAAAGTGAGGAACTTTGTGTGATTATTTTGATGAATCATCACCTCTGCTGTACTTCTTGAGATGTACATCAGCAATTTGAGTAATATTTATTGAGATAATTTGGATTTGATATGGGTCCGTACATGAGTGACTTCAAAGTGAAGGAAGTTTTGAATCAACTTGAAGTGCAAAAACGGTGAAGCGGGTAATTCATTTTGTGAAGTAGTTAAACATTTGTTTTAGTGATGTATAAATACTGCATTTGAATATAATATGTGATTCTTATGATGTTTGGTTAGCCCTAAATGAAAGTGGTGCCACTTGGGCATCCAATGTGGCCACAACAGTGGCATTCCTGAAAATCTCCTTATTGCTACTCATCTTGAATGGATGGTAATATCAGCATGTGAATTTTCACTACAAGACTTCTCATGATGGTTGTCTGAAATCAAAATGGTGCCATTGTTCAATATGGCTGTCATTGCAGTCATCTTGGAAATCCGATCATTTCTCCATCTGAAGGGAAATTTATATTGACATACAATTTTAACCAGAAGACTGCTGTCTGGTTGGTTCTAAGTTAAACTGGTTATGATCAGACATCCTGAATGGTCACCATGGTATCCATCTGGAAAATCTTTCTGTTGCTATTCCTCCTGAATGGAAAGTTATATTTATATGAGGTTTTCACCAGAAGACATTTCTTGATGTTGGTCTTAAATGAAAAAGGTGCCACCTCAACATCCAGTATGGATGGACTCATCAACTTGAAGTTTTCACTAACAGACTTGTGATGTCTAGTTGCTTCTAAATAAAAATATGCTGATCTGATGACCAGTATGACCACTACGGCATAGGATCTTCAGGGGTCACGCTACCAGGCGAAGTGGGCGAAAAAGTCGCCTGAGAAATGTAAACTTCGCCTTCTTCTGTTAGGAAAGCGAAAACGACATCTTCCTCCGATTTTTCAGATGTAAAATGGCTGTAGATTATTATGTTTGAGGTGCCCCCTTGCTGTAGCCAGTTAAGTTCTGGCACTGTTGTAACCCAAGGTGAAATGTATTTACGTGATGTTGATACCAATCACCTTACGGCGACAAAGAAATTCTTGCACATTCACATGCAAGTTTTAATAGCTAACTGACCATTAACCCTTTCCGGAGCAAGATATCACTGCTTGATTTCATGAAGTTGGGCCTACTGTACTATGATGAAAATATACCAAATTCTGTTTCGAAATTTAAACAAAAATATGCAAATAGTAATTTGTTTTTAAAAAACTTGATAGGTGAAGAGCGTTTTCTATTTCTTTTTTTATAACTGGAGATTTTAACGGCCGTATTTGCATATTTTTTTTATAAAATCAGTTTGAAACCGTAAATGAACTTGTAATGTTGTTGTTGTTGTTGTTGTTGTTGTGGGGCTTAACGCCATTTTTCAGCACACGATAGGCTATACATGGCGGCCAGTATTAATGGTGGAGGAAGAAACCGGGAAATCAGCGGAAAGAACCACCGACCCACGAGAAGCTACTGGCAAGCTTTCTCACATATCCACATTCGCCGAATCTTAGACTCGAACCAACGCAGACAGAGGTGAGATGGCAGTGATCCGTAACGGACAGCGCTTTAGACCACTCGGCCACTCGGGGCCCCCGAACTTGTAATGGTGGACATCACTGCGTGTATGATATACTTCATTAAACTGTCTGTATTCGTAAATAATTGGGCAAATAGATTCAGGAAAATATATCATATAATGAAAACAATGTTTAAATATTACGTGGTAAGAGATTTAGCCTAAATATTTAATAATGTAGGTCAGAAACACGCGACAATCTCTGTTGTGGAATTCGAAACAGTGCTGCAAGGTCAAGGTTGTTTTCTCACATAGCGTAATTAATCTTCATGAAAATACAAAAAATATATATAGTAGTGAAGCAAATACTATTTAACCAATGCATATCGTTATTACCAGTAGGTAGACAAATAATACAACCATAAATATGCAGTCCTGTTAATGAATTTTTGTAACGAAGCAAGAAAATGAGTAGTTATATTAAGAAAAGTCCTCTTTCTAAAAATAGATGCACTCGCATTGTGCAATACGTGTTCTTGGATGTTTCGGTTGGGGGAAAAAGGGTCCAGTTTAGTTATATCGACTTTAGAGCTTCAATGTGTTGTCTATGAATAGTTACAGAAATGTTTTTTTGGGAACAAGGAAATCAGGACGAAGAGTATGGTTTGAAGTCGCTTGTGCATTTATTCCTATGTACATGTATTGGGGGTTGTTTCAAAGAAAGCTCGAAATCTTTTTGACTGCAATTTTACACAAAACTTGTAGAAAATAAACTAATTAAGTGGTAGTTTATTAAGCATTTTTACCAACATGCAATTACAAGACTCTAATCATGTTACTGCTATCAGTTAAAATTAATTAAACTTATAGCCTCTGCTGTGCTTTTTAAGTCATATGGCCAAAACACACAGCATTTACCTCAATCCAAACACACATATACTACAAGTATGAATGGAATGGGTATGAATATAATAATTTTTATACATGTACAAAATGTGTTGATAATAAACATATAACACATATTTTTCAACTTGAAAATAAGGCATTGCTTAAGACTGTTAAAAGCATACTGAGAAATAGAGCACATAAGATGATGCAGCTTTATATATATATATATCACATTTCTTGCTTTGGTCTCACTTCTCCCTGTTTAGCTTCCACTTCTCCCTGTTCTGACTGAAAGGAGAAGTCACTTCTCCCTAAAATTTATGTCTGGCTTGATCCCTGGATCTTGTTAATCATTTCTCCTTCAGAAAGAAAATTTATATTGACATGGTTTATACCAAAACTCCTTATGATATTTAGTTTGTCCTAATAAAAATGGTGTTGGGCTGACCTGTAGTATTGCTCCAACAGTGGCCATCTTTAAAATCTTACCTTGCTGCTCTTAACAAATAGATGGGGGCATTTTCAACAAGAAAGACTTCTTGTGATATCTAGTTGGACTTAAATGAGAATGATGCTGATCTGACACCAATATGGCCACCATGGCAGCTGTCTTAGAAATATTGTTATTGCTAATTTTCATAAATGGTGAAGTTGTATTAATATGGGGTTTTCACCAGAATTATTACTAATATCAAGTTGGTTCTAATTTAGCAAGGTGCCATTTGTCCTCCAATATGGCCATTAATATTGCCACTTTAGAAATGTTGTTATTGAAATCCCTTCTAGTTGGATGGTCATATGGACATGAAATTTTAACCAAAAGACTGCTTATATATACTGTGTCATAAATGAAGATGGTACTGATCTAATATTCTATATGGCCACCACAGCAGCCAATGGACAGTTTTGTTATTGCTGCTCTTCCAGAATAAATGATCATATTCAGATGGAGTTTCCATAAAAAATATTCCAGTGATATCTAGTTTGTCTTAATGAAAATGGTGCTGATCTTACATCCAACATGGCTGCCACAGTTGCTTCTTTTAAGCTCATGTTATTGCTAAGGAATATCAGGAATGATTTCAGTACTCGGAAAAAGAAATGGTTTTATAATGAATTCCTGGTAGTTCTTTTTGGTTATTGGAGCATCAGACCCTTCAAGGGACTCTTGTTGGTCTTTCAGATTATAGTTTGATAGCAAGGTGTGTATAGATTTGGGCATAAGAAGACTCAGTGGGACACTCACCTCACCTGTTTAATGTGTACTAAGCTGCCAGAGGTAGCTGGATTGGTCCCACATTCCTGTCTTTCTCCCAGGATGATCCCCTCCATCCAAAGGAGGGGTCTAGGTATATTTTGGGAGGGTCAACACCTAAAGGGAAGGAGGGTTCTTTAGCACTTTCCATCTTTTGGAAATCACCTAAAGCCACTGGATCACTGACACTCAAACTGATCCTTGCATTTCCAATTAAGGAGAGCTCTTTGGCATCTCCCAAGGAAGGGGATTATTCCAGTGGCTGATAAAAGGTAGTGTTCTCATTTTAACATACCTGATGCTGACTTATGTTCCTTGAACAGATGATCTTTGATCAGAATATTATTACCAGACTAGTTTTTGACCTCTGACTGGGCATAGATCACTGGTCAGTCATAGGGCACTGAGTACTAATCATTCGGCAACTCTGTTCGATAAAACCAGGTTTAGACTGTGGAGAGGGATCCGATTGATACCACCATTCTTCATGTTACCATTTAACCCCTTTGCTTGTTTGTTTTGGGTACGCCTTTGCTTGTTTGTCTTGGGTAAGGGATCAGATTGGCGTCCCCATCTTCTATATGCTTTCTTTTAATCTTAATGGGATTTGGGTGAATTGAACTACATCATATTTGTCTTTTCCTTAATTTCAGCTGATGTCAAATGGGCAAGCCAGAGACCTCTATTGATCTGCTCCTGCCTAGTCTAACCGAAAAGCAGGCATGCCACCGCTCTCCCCTTAGAGCACTGAGAAGGGTTTGTTGATCCCATTCTTCAAGAGGCAAGATTAAAGGGTTATTCCCCCCAATCCTTCCAGAATGGGAAAGCAAAGCCCCCATCTCAATGTCTTGTTCTCCAGAGATCAGAAAGGATATTCTTGTCTCACATCAAGAATGGGTTCAGGATGATGATACCATTCCTATTCTGGTTGACTCATATGAGCATTCACAGGAACTGGTTCCTTCAGGACCTTCCCTTTCCTTCCCTCAGGGTCTCCTTGTTGATCCCATCTTTCAGATCAGGCAATGAAGGAGGAAGTCTAGACTTTTGATAAGGTGGCAAACAAGGTTTTCTATTTCCTTCCCCCAGAGCTGTGTTTGAAGCTTTTGGGAGAGGGGATACCAGAATTTTTTTGACTTTGGAGAGACTTTCTGGGGTCTATTTTTGTTCAGACTTTCAGTTGCTTTTGCATTCAGGTATGGTTCTGGAGTTTTTTTTAGAAATTTGCACAGCTAAGAGGATAATGGACAGCAGAAGGGGTGGTCTATCCCATCTTCCATACTTGGACCACTGGTTTCTGCCATTAGTTATTGGGTCCATTCCTCTGCTTTGCCCTCCTGCCCACTCACTCCTCACTTCATTGTCTCTCAGTCAATCCTTAGTAACATTGGAGTTTATGGCTAGAACCTTGGTTACCATAGTCTTGTATGCCCACTCATTTTTGGCTGCCTTCTTTAGTTTGTTGAAGGAGTCATTGTTTCTGGCTGCTTCACAGTCACTGCTGGAGGTTTGGGCTAATATGTCATAGCATGCACATTTTATGTCAGTGGCCCTTTCTCTGGAGCTTCTTCACCTCCATAGAGTTGGTGCTTTGGAGACTTTAAAGGTTTTGCTGGATCACAGCTAAAGTCTGAGGCTGCACCACTTGATGTGGAAGTTTTTTTTTTGCGATCTAATTCCCACATTGGCATTACAAGGCTTGAGGGACCAACAACACTGGTCCCTGACTGTGACTCAGGTCCATATAGACTGGCCAAGAAGTGCTTCGTCTGATCAGCTGAATGCTCTTCCTCCAATGTTTTTCAAACACAGTCAAGTTCAACAATGAATGAAGCAGCTCCATTTTGAAACTAAATTCACTAGATGAACTAGTTGTAGAGGCAAAGAGAAAAAGTCTTTGGACTCCTCTTTTTAAAAAGTTGACCTCCCTGTTGCAAAGTATCCCTCTTCCCAGTCTCCATGTAGGTACTTGACTCCTCCAATTTTTAGAGGCTTGTTCATATATCATGGATGATGAGTGGGTCCTTTCCACCTTCAGTCTGCTTGTTGATCCTGACTTTTATGGGTTTAATACCTAGCCTGGAGGAGTTGGATCTTTTCTGTTCTCAGGACTTTATGTACATGTTAAAGAATTTCCTCACCAGTCAAGGGAAGGCTTGGGTTCCTGCAGACAGGATCTCCCTGAGTCGTCTCCTCATAGTGGGTCTTTCTGTCAAGACATCGTTATCTGCTGGGCCTTACTTCTTTTTCTCAGGAATTCTGAATGCAGCTGCAGAATCTGCCTGTCAATTTAAGGTAGGCGAGTTCTGAAAGATCTATTTCAAACTTGGCAGGATACATACCCACCTATAAATTGGGTATAGCCTCATACCCCCACCACTCCCAGCTCTTCCAGATAGACTTTCAGTTTCATCTGACATCTGCATCTCATGGTAAACACTGGATAATTATAAAAACCCTTGTTGGTAACTCTGGAATAGGTCGAACATCACTTCTCTGGTTTATCAGACTCAGGATTTTGTTCTTCTTATATGGTACTTCTCTAAAGTTTCCAATTGCTATGTTATATTCTCTCCTGTTAAGGAATCTTTAACTCTGGTATCTTTCTGTCCAGAAAAATGCATCTTAATTTGAAACAAGCCTTGATAAAATTTCATGCACATAAAGCCTTTGTATAGTTTCATATCTATCAATATATTCCTGCATGTAAAATATTCAAAGACCATAAAAGATCTGAAATTTTGTTTGAAAATGAGCTCTTTTTGTAGTGTCATACCTAATCTAATATTCATACACTTCGAACATTATTTGGACATGTGCTCCCAGGCCCTGCAATTTCGGGTTTGCTGAATGATTTACTTAACAAATGAGGCACAAACATATATGTAACTATGTATTAATTTTTAATAGAATACCTTTTATATATTTCAGAGGTAATTGCACTTTATGTGTGCGAGGGAGATGACGTGAAACTGTTTTCTAATACAAGTATAAATCCAGATGAGTCACGGCTTACCCTGTATCACAACAAAGTTGCAGTTGACGTCTGGACCAATGATATCCATGCTGATCGACATAAATCTGAGAAAAACATAACACGCTGTGAGAACTATGATATATGGCTCCATAATGTGAGTGCTAATGATCAAGGACTTTATTCTTTGGTGTATTCAAAGCGTACAAATGGTTCAAGACGAGAGCAGATGAATGGAAGTTTGGACATCTTAGGTAAGTATCATTTAGATCCTAATGTGATGATTGATATATGCTGTAGTGTGCAAGTGTTTTGGAGCTTCTAATGACTAGTGCTTATTTGCAAGTGAACCATGAATGATTTGATGCCCAACCATTGTCTATTCTGGAATCTGACTGCTGGAATTTACGTAATTTCTGTTATTCATGCTATAAAATCGTTTAAATGTGCACATTCATAATTTCAAGTGCTGTCTTTATTTTTTTCCTTTTACTCTGTTCTGTATTCTGAAAATTCACCCTTTGTTTCAAATGGAGGATGATTTCCTTCTAAATGTTCAGTTCTTGAATAGACTGTGCCCAAAAGTCAACTATGAGATTAGCAGTTGATTAGTCAAATCCCACCTGCCATTATTACTGGACAGAACCTTATTTGTAATATTGTCAGAAGCAAATCAGATTTGAAACAAAAACTGTCTGTTTATGGATTTGTATATTCTTTCAGTGATGCAAATAAAAGATGCATGCAACTTAAAAAACTTTATTTTGTTTTAATAAAATATGCATGCATGTAGTTAATTTCAGTAAAATTTTTTTAGAGGCACATCTGATGTTAAAGTCAGAGAGAATGCCTTATGATGTAAAAATTAAAATCAGAAGCTTGGTAACTTCGTAATGGATGTTGACACCAGAATAGGTGACAGAACATTTACAAAGCAGGATCCCATTGTTTGGTTCCAGTCAAGCTTGGCATCATTGGAAGAAATAACTTACAAAAAATAAACATGTAGCAGAAATCTGAGAAAATCTAACTGTTTACATGTCTGTGTGATGAAAAAGCAGTTAAATGAGTTAAATGATCTAAAACTAACCTGATAAAAAGATTATCAAACTTTGTGTTTTGGTGAGAGAGAGAAAAATAAATCAGAGGCAGGATGATGTTATAAGTGCTCATAATAAAACAAACACATGTACAATCAAACAGATTATTGATAGTTCATTCCAACCAGGAATTGAACACATGCTGTGAGTAAAAGTACGCATCACCTAGGTGTTATGCACCAGCACTCTGAATTACCTTGCCATATGTGTATCCCACAATAAAAGAACAAGGTAAAAAATAAAAAGCTGAAAGTGCATGGGAACCAACTTGCCAGACAAGCAGAAATTAACAGATAAATGCACACAGCAACTGGATTTCTGTTTAGAAATGCGAGAGAGGTACATGAAATTTCTGCTTGAATAGGAAGATCATTCCCATGCACCTCGATTGGGAGCACAGTCCATTGGCATTTTTCCATTCTTTTTTAAAATCAAACACTTGGCTAAGAGCTGGTGTGTTAGAGCTTGGAGATGGATGCCGTTACTCATGGAGAGGTTCAGTTCCTGGTTGGAACAAGTTATAACTTGAACCTGTTTGAGCCTTCTTGTGCAATTCTGTATAAATTTTTTTTCAGACATGTATAATCTTTTATGTACAGTATTGAGAGATAAGCAGTTTCCTTTTTGTTTTATACATAGGTGTCATTGATGCCTCTCCACTTGTTTAGGAGACACTCTTTCAGACTATTAAAACAATTGTGATGTGATAAAATGTCTCTCCTTGAATCTAATCAAGCACTGTCTTATTTAGGATATAAATTTTTGAAACATTGCTCCCAAATTAAGAGATGACCACCTTAAGGCTGCTAAAGATGTTTTGCAACTGTGGATACTGCAGCAGGTGAGTATAGCATGGAAGAGAGAGTGACATCATGACCTAGAGCTTTTGATGCAGATAATATCTAAAGTAAGAATGATTTTGTTGATGTTTCTTTTTAAGTACCACCACCCATTGAATGCAGGCCTGTTGTAAATCTAACTCAAGAGGGAGAGATATACTATCTGAACGCAAATTGGCCTAAAACAGACTGTGGCACACCTCAGGATGCACTGATTTGGAATAGTAGTCAGCAAAATACTGTGAGTAGAAAAAAAATTACAGCTGTTGATAATAAACAAAGGATTCAGCACTTTGTATTAATTTCACCTACCCAGTAGATGAAACAAAAATTAATGAGTAATTTTAATGAATACAAGAAAATTTAATATTTTCTTTCTTCTTGTAGGATTTGTCACCATTTAAAGAGACAAGTAGTTACTGATAACTTTGGTGCTTAGGCAGCTTGATTGACAGAGAGACATATAGACAGATTTGTCTTTGGTTTGCTTCTATGTTGATGGATCTGATATGGTTGAGATATTATACCTGTTAGGTAATGATTTTTAAAACCAGCGACTACCTTTGATTGCAACACAAGGACTCGTATCACTGCTTACAATTTATGTATAAATAACACAATTACCATATATAATAACTAGGGATGGACAGGTAGGGAAATTTTTGTTGGGTACCCAGTCAGTTCAGTTTTTAACAGGTACTGCAAAACCCTGGTGGCCAAACTGGGTACCAACCCATCCCTCTATTAGGGGTGGATGGGTAGGGAAATTTTGCCAGGTCTGGGTACCCAGCCGGGTAGGATATTATCGGGAAGTGTCAAACACAGGTGGCCATGCAGGTACCCATACATCCCTGATAATAACGTGTAATTAAAATGATAGTTGTTTTATATAATCAGGAGACAGTTGGTACCCCAAAGAGTAAACATTCACTTTTGGGTGTTCATTAGGATGCATCAGAACTTGGCCAGCAATCTGTTTTTCTTTGCCAGTGCTGTTGTTATCCAACTAAACAGCATGCCCAATGTACACAATTATGTTGGAAATAATTAAAGAGTTTTGTTAAAAACAGCCTTATAAATCTCAGCAATTAAAACATATGGAACAATTTGGAACTGATGTATGCTGAGTTGCATAAGCTCATCATCAGAGGTAGACTCAAATCACGTGGAGAGAACACTTACAACACAGTTGATAACTAATTCTAAACACAGCATTATGTATGATCTCTAATTACTACATTTGTGGATTTTATTAAGATCATAGAGAAGTTTATTTAAAGTTTGATGACAGGTACTGAAAGGTTATTTAAAACATACTCAGAATTTGTTGCATTTTATACTACTTGCAGAAAGGTATCCAACACACAGAACATTGTTAGTGATCAATATAAAAAGAGACAGGCCATTTCTAACTCTGGTTCACAGGTTGCTTGTAAAATAATTGTAATTTGTTACCTTCGCAAGTAAACAGCATTGCAGGGCCCTGGTATTTACTGTACTAGATTTTGGCTTTGAAATCATCTGTGATTCTTTGCTAAGTTACTTTATCATAGTTGGTAGTGCAACACATTTTGAGAGACACTAAAACTTTGGTAACTTAAAAGGTAGATAACTTTGATCCAGCAATTATTAGGTCACTTGCATGTTAGTCTTTCCCTCTCTTAATGTACTCTGATTTTATCCTTAAAATTTCAGAGGGGGAGCATCTTAAGGGTACGTGACTGAAGTAGGCATGATGTGCCTAATGAAAGTTTTCAGGACTGTCTGGTATCTCCAGTACTTGAAAGAGTAAATGCCAGCAAGTGTGTAAGACAGATATGTCCCAACCACAGTGCCACACACTAAGTAATAATGCTGTTGTGTATTTATTTGCCTCATTTGGTTGATTGCGTGTGCTAATCACATACAGGACACTAATACCTGACTTGCAGATACTACCTCTAGGGTGAATATCAACCTGAGTGTAAGCGTCAGTGTCCACTGACAATCAAGCACATGCTTGTTAAGTGTATTACCTTCCATCATGTGAAGACCAGGGCACAAATTTCATTTGTTATACTAGTGCATTCTTTTGGGAGTAAATATGAACTTGCCAAATCATATTTCTGTTGGCAATTTGTTTTTTTTAGCTACTTCTACAACGTAGAGTTAAGCTATTGTACTGCCACTAAAGTGGTCTCTGCATTTGCACAGATAAATGCATGTACATATTGACACCCTTACTGAATGTCAGCCATTATTTCTTCATAGGTCATACAGTTTGGAGTGAGTTTCATAGTACCTGCCCCATGTGAGAGCTATATTTACTCATACATGTACATTTAGTTGTATGTTCGTGGTTATTGTTTTGTTTTTAGCCCAGACATTTTGCACAAATCCAATTACTGCACCTTTATCACATTGTAGGTCGCTGTAATCAATATTTCATATTTCTCTAACTTCGATTCATTTTTGACACTTTTTAATGTTTGTGCTGTAATTATTAAACAAAGTGATTGTATACATCTCTAATCACTGTGACTTATGTTTTACTTTTTACTGGTGTAGGTTAAGTTGTTGCATTATGCCCATAATGACAGCTTTTTGGCATGACTAATCATGCTATCATGTATAGTATCATGAAACTTGGGGTGAATCTTTATGAGCATTACTCCCTCTTTTCAATGTTGACCATATCATTATGCTCCACTGGCTTGGGTCAAATTTTATGCTTGATATTCATTTCTCAGGCACTGTTTATGCTAAAATCAGGAAATTTATGATGCTATGCAACACTGTTAGCTACACTCACACAGCAAATCAGCTCATTGTGACCTATATTTTATCATTTACTGGCTTTGTTGAAATTTTTGTATTGACCTCATGAACACATGCATGTTTGCCTTGTTGTATGCATACTTTCCCAATCAGAATGATAAAACTTAGTGATTGGATGCATCATTATGCATTCTGCATCTCTTTTGCCAAAGAGATCTATGTGACCTATATTTCTTGTCCAATGTTGTTTTCAAACTACTCAAAGATTTACTAGCATTAGCTAGCTATTTATATTTATAGTGCCATTAATATATCCATACTAGACTTATAAACATCATAAGCAACTCAGAATGCCCTTTCAGACCATTGCAGATGGAAGTAGGGATACATATTTATTCAGTGGTAAACTTGCTATATTGATAAGTTACTAGACGTTGTTTATTGTAATTGTTATCCTCTGCAGGTCAGCTGAGTGTCTGCATATGAAATGAATATAGGAATTAGGTGAGTGGACTGCATGCTTTTTGTGTCATGCATGTGATCATGTGGTAGAGGAATCAGTGCCAAAACAAGTTTAATTTTACATTTGCTGGAACATTTAAACATTTAACACACATGAAAATACATTTTTCAAAATTGTAACATCTTTACCTTTTAGCTTGTCATACTTCATTTTACATTTATTTGGAAGAGTTTATATGTTATAAATTTTTTGGGAAATTCTTGCTATTTAAATTTTAATAACTTTACATTGTATTGTCACCATTATTGTGTTGACATTCGATTAAACCTTAATAAATAAACTGCATCACTGAGTCATAAAGATCAAGAAGGTCACATAGAGACTGGTGCTGATGCTTCATATAATGAAGTAAAAGCAAAGTACTAATTCTTACAGTCATCTAAGATTATTCCCTCCCCAAGCCTCCAAATAGTAATTGGAGGTTTAGAATAAAACTAAAGCCAAAAACAAAACAATAAAAACCATTTTAGATACCTTAGCTTCCAAAAATGAGAATATCATCCTTTATTTCTTTGGACCTTGTACATTTCAGCATGTCTCTAGGTTGGTAGACATTTTAAATTGAATTTTGTCTTTGTCATTGCTGATGTTAATCTTATCCTTTTCTGTATTATCTTTGATATTTTCTCCCTATCCTCCCCATCTTTTCATAACATTTGTTTAACTGTGTACCATTTGATTGAATTTGAAAGTTTTTAGTATCTCACTAATTAAGCAGTGCTTCTTTTCTATTCACTATTGTTAGTAGCTGGTGTTTAGGTAAGTATTACCTACCCAATTCTTGTTCCAGTTCATTATGTATTTCTTGTATACCTTGAGGTGTGGGTAAATGTATTCATAGAAAGGGTGTCACCTGCTTAATATGTACTGCATTTGTATGTTACGGATGGTTGTTCTGTTTCTTGACTTTGGCCAGAAGAAATATCGGGCTTTAAAGAAAGTTGTCATACTTATAGGGCAAGGAAAATGGGACCTGCTTCTTTCTCTTCATCACTGAAGACACCTCCATTTTTAGGAGGGGTATTTAAAGTATTCACCAGCTCCTGGAAGGGATTGGTCCTTGGCTCCATCCAAGATACAGATGTTGCCCAGTTCCACAAAGGTGGGATGACTGACACATGGAATGAAGTTGTCAGCTGCCATTAAGAATGGTTCCTTGGAACTTCCCAGTGGAATGAAGGCACCATCACACAGTTGTGAGTGCCACTTTCTGACTCAAGTAGACCAGAGTTTAAGTTGAGGGAATCTCATAGGAGTCAGCTGTCAGGGGATAATGTGTCAAGTGACAGTCATCTAAGGATTGTCACCAGCCACTTGTCACCAAATACTGGGAAATTTATTAAATGTTAGTCACAGACTGTTGGTCACTGGACTCCAAGCACCAATCACTGGGTGATGTTCAGTGGGTCAATAGGTACTGGGCACTGAGCAATGTCCCAAGTGAAAGTGACTGAGCATCTTTCTTTTGGCACTGAACACCAGCTGCCAGACACCAGACACCTGGTGCCTGTCACCATTTTCATTTTCTGCTAACCAGTCACTGAATATTGGGTTCTAAGCATCTAGTGTTGGTCACTGAGTACCAAACAATGGGCTCCAGACACAGATCTTTGAACCAGATGTCATGTTTTGGCTACATGTCTAGGGAAAGAGATAATTTTGATAATCCCTCTTTCTCATTGTATTTGTTTGACCCCTGTTGAAAATGGCCTGTTAATTTTGCCCAATCTTAAAGAAGGGTTTGGGTTGACACCTCCTTTCTAGACACTACCATTCAACCCCTATGGGGCTTTGGAACTCTCACCACATGATGGTGAGTTGGCCATGTCTTCCTTTCCTTCATTGGCACCAGAAATGACTGCTGTGGCTTGGTGGATCTGCAGATCAGGCACACTGTAAATCATCTTCACCTCCTTTAGCTTTATTATCTAAGGAAGGGTATGGGGACTCAAATTGACAAACCCTTTCTTGAGGGAAGAGAGGGTTAGTCCCGATTTTATTTACTTTCTCAGAGGAGGGAGATGAGACGAATAGTATTGCCTTGCTCGAAGCAAAGACAGGATGATGAACTGCCAGTATGACTGATACAGTCAAGTTTCCAGAAGAAAAGGTCATGTTGGGTCTTTTGCTTTTTTGGGGTCCCCATCTTTATCTTACCCTCTGGGTCAAGTGATGATGGAGGAAGTGTGGGCCTTGGACAAGGCAGTCCATGTCCTCAGATCTGTGTCCAAAACCCACAGGATCATAGAACACTTGAATCCTGTCCTATATCAGACTGACTGTTGTTCCTTCACTCATTGGTGCTGATAAAGCTAACTCAGAAGTTATATCGAGGCCAAGAGGCAGCAAGACAGCAGAAGGAATGGTTTGTCCCGTCTTTGCTTCATCCCTTGGTTTCGATCTCCAGCTACTGAGGGGGCCTTGGTGACCAAGTATCTTAAGGCACTCACCTTTTCAGGTCACTGATATCTGTTGGTTCAAGTCTCACCTTGATCATTGCAGGGATATTAGAAAGAATGCCTGTAGCTTCAGTGGAGCGGTGGTTTTTCCTGATTTTACCATGGTTCCTACTCCACCAATTATACTGAACACCATGTATAGCCTATTTTTGTGCTGAAAAATGACATGAATCCCATTAAAACCAATTCCTACTATAGGGTTCTTTCGCCCTCTTGGCCCCATAAGCCCCCACCCCACAAACAACACCTTTGACATTTTTGCTTTGCAGGTGGGGCTTTTGGAGTGATTTGGGCCTGTCTCCATGTAAAGTCTCATTAAGATTTTGGAACTGAAGGCTCAGACTCTAGTTAGGGCTGTTCCAGTAAAACATATATCCCCCCGGGGACGGCACTTCCAAAAAACTTCTGTAGGAGGTTGTGTTTCAAACTATTTTGATTCTGACAGTGAAAGGTTGATTAGGAAAATCACTTCTGTTGTGGGTTGTGTTAACAAAATGAGAAATCGCTGGTGGGGTTGTCAGAAAAAAATAACGAATATATATTTAAAATCGCATCTAACCCCCTCCTAGCAGTCTAACGTGAATAAAACATGGGGTCGGAAAATGATGCCAGTGCACGCGAGTACACCTAATTTGTACGAATTCGCGTACTTTTAAAGCAGTAATATGCTTTCCCCAAATTACGTCAACGTCGCGAATATAAAACGTGCTTTGCGCAGTATGCAATTTTTATTCAACTTTTAACTTTAAAAGTGCATTTCGCGACTTAATTCGCGCTGCCAGTAGCAGTGTAGCAGCTCTTGATGCGACATCCAGATTCAGGAAGGCAAACGTTAAAATAGCTGGATACTTCAGTTCGAAATGAATGGCTGTTAAACTAAATTTGATTGGTTCATTGGGCCCTAGAACAAGCATTTATGGGAGTTTTAACCTTACTTTCATCATGGAAGTTTTACAAATGCGTTTTTCAAATAAGGGCCACACAGGAAACAAAAATGGCTGAATCACAACAGGGTTTGTCGTCAGATGACGTTTTTAGTCGGCAAATACTGGCTGGTGATAGCTATGATGACAATGAATTTCATGTATATCAGTCTGTTGGACATTGGGAAAATGTCACTGGAAATACCAGTGTGTGATTTTGGGCCCAAACTGATGTTGAGTGCGAGTCCGATGTACATGTTGGATGGACAGCATGCCAGTTATATTTATTCAAGATACTCATGTCTGAACAAGCAGACTATGGGAATGTTGGACTTAAAACCCTAATACAGCATTATGGAACAGAAAAAAATCTGGCATAAGAGGCAGCAAAGCACTGATTCATGGAAGTGAATCTTTGGCAGAGTTCATGTTAGTGAAAACTTTTCTTTTTGGAACAGAGGTATCGAAGAGAATACCCATGGCCATGGGGCCATACCTGTGAGATGTTGAAAATTGCACAACCATAAAGAACAGTAACTTGTTCAGGCTAGTTATGCATATGCACTTCAGACAGCAGGCAATGAAAGGGAGTTCTCAGCACAGAATAATATTCGTACACAGAGGAGGAGGATCGTATTCAGAAACAATCAACATATTAATGATCATAGGGAACATCAGAGAATCCCCATACAACATAATTAAGTGTGTGTAGATCTCTAGTTGGCAGAACCACTATGGCAACAAAAGAATAACGAGGCTAATTTTCATATCATGCAGATGTATTACCAAATGAAGTACATGCTTTCTATGTGCAAAAATTAAATGACATTAAGCATAAGAAACTGACTGAACTGTGTAAACTCAAAGCAAGATGGATAAAATTTGTCCTGTTTGTGTTTGGTTATTCCTATGTATATTTTGAGGATGTTGATATTTTCTGCCGACTTTTTGGCACTTAGTTCCAAGCCATCATTTGGTATTTGTATTACAGATTGGATTACTATTATCTACTACACAACATTTTGAAGCAGTGTCATTAACTAATGATGAAATTGATGAAAAAATACTTGATGTCATTCTGATATATGGATTCTTTACTACACTACTAATCTGTTTCATCCTAATTCTTTTTTACCATCTCCTTTAGTTTTACTGGTACCAATACTTTTAATAAAATTGTAACTTCTATTTTCTTACAGTCTAAATATTTGTGATCATGTATTAAAGGTGTGATAAAGGTAAAATGTGCATAGTTTTGTTGTAAAATCTAAAACTATTAATTAGCAAGAGACTAAAGTATAAAGTGGGTCAACTTCATGTGTGCAAAAATTATTGCCATCAGAGGTCTTGTTAGGATTTTAAAACTAGGAGTCCAGGACTCCTAATTTGGTAAAAATAGGAGTCCCACCAGCAAAAGTTGCAGTTCCACCAGCAAAAGTTGCAGTCCCCACTAAGCCAGGCATCACGTACTTTCTTCTTACACTTGGCTACTGTCGCATCCAAACTATCAGTTCTAGCAACTTTAGCACAGTTCTGAATCTCTTTGAAATCTTCTTCATTTTTCCGTTTAATCCCAAAATACTTGTCTAAATTTGCAAATGGCATTTTGTCCAAGTCTCTTGATTTCGAGTTCGCAGGCAATATTTATACGGCAACAATCGGAAATGAAATCAATAACAATGATCGCATTGGGCTTCGCCAGTGTTGCAAATTGTGATTTTGTTTTCTTTATTAGCGACAAAATATTCCATCTGGCGATATTTTTGGTGACAACATTTTTGGCTGATAAAAACGGTATATACAGTCTTGGGTTTGGAGTGGAGAAATTCAAAGGCACCATGACAGGAAGCTGCAAACTTGGATATAAAAATGCACTGGAATCTATTGTTACATAAACAAATCCTTATTTCATATTGACAAACCACTCTAACAGTGCATTGTTATATCATAATCCGCTTATGCTGATATTGGCCTTGATACTGTATGCTGTAATATAATCAAACTAGCCATGCAGTTGACTAGCTGCAATCGACCACCTCTGAGGGCGGGAACGTGAAATGACTACAGTCGACCACATGACAGCAATTTAAAAAAAAGACCAAAAACAAAAAAA
>JAECUM010003523.1:0-11491 GCA_016617855.1 Megalonaias nervosa | reverse complement strand
GTTCCATCCGGTTCTAACTGGTTCCATCCGTTTCAAACCGCTCCAGACAAGTTGATACTGGTCCATAACCGGTTCAAACCGGTTTATTCCATGCCGATTTTGTATGGTAATACATTATTGGACAGGTTTAGTCCGGTTGAAACCGGTTGAAACCGGATCCAACTGGTTCCATCCGTTTCAAACCAATCCAGAGCATTTGATATTCTTTCATAACCGGTTCAAACCGGTTTATTCCATGCCGATTTTGGATGTGAATTAATTATTGGACAGGTTTAATCCGGTTAATTCCTGTTCAAACCGGTTCCATCCGGTTCTAACTGGTTCCATCCGTTTCAAACCGCTCCAGAGAAGTTGATACTGGTTCATAACCGGTTCAAACCGGTTTATTCCATACCGATTTTGGTTGTTAATACATTATTGGAAAGGTTTAGTCCGATTGAAACCGGTTGAAACCGGTTCCAACCGGATCCAACTGGTTCCATCCGTTTCAAACCAATCTAGAGCAGTTGATACTCTTTCATAACCGGTTCAAACCGGTTTATTCCATGCCGATTCTGGTGGTAACTCATTATTGGACAGGTTTTATCGGGTTGAAACCGGTTCAAACCGGTTCCATCCGGTTTCAACTGGTTCCATCCGTTTCAAACCAGTCCAGAGCAGTTGATACTGGTTCCTAACCGGTTCAAAACGGTTTTTTCTATGCCGATGTTGTATGTTAATTCATTATTTGACAGGTTTTATCCGGTTTGAATCGGTTCAAACTGGTTCCATCCGGTTCTAACTGGTTCCATCCGTTTCAAACCAGTCCAGAGCAGTTGACACTGGTTCATAACCGGCTGAAACCGGTTTATTCCACGCCGATTTTGGATGTGAATTCATTATTGGACAGGTTTAATCCGGTTAATTCCTATTAAAACCGGTTTCATCCGGTTCTAACTGGTTCCATCCGTTTCAATCCGCTCCAGAGAAGTTGATACTGGTTCATAACCGGTTCAAACCGGTTTATTTGCTGCCCATTTTGTATGTTAATACATCATTGGACAGGTTTTGTCTGGTTGAAACCGGTTCAAACCGGTTCCATCCGGTTCTAACTGCTTCCACCCGTTTCAAACCAGTCCAGAGCTGATGATTCCTGTTCAGATCCGGTTCAATCTGGTTTATTCCATGCCGATTTTTATGGTAATTCATTATTGGACAGTTTTATTCGGTTCAAACCGGCTCAAACCGGTTCCATCCGGTGTCAACTGGTTCCATCCGTTTCAAAGCAGTGCAGAGCAGTTGATACTGGTTCAGAACCGGTTCAATCCGGTTTATTCCATGCCGATTTTGGATGTGAATTCATTATTGGACAGGTTTAATCCGGTTAATTCCTGTTCAAACCGGTTCCATCCGGTTCTAACTGGTTCCATCCGATTCAAACCGCTCCAGAGAAGTTGATACTGGTTCATAACCGGTTCAAACCGGTTTCCTCCATGCCGATTTTGTATGTTAATACATTATTGGACAGGTTTAGTCCGGTTGAAACCGGTTGAAACCGATTCCAACCGGATCCAACTGGTTCCATCCCTTTCAAACCAATCCAGAGCAGTTGATACTCTTTCATAACCGGTTCAAACCGGTTTATTCCATGCCGATTTTGTATGTTAAATCATTATTGGACAGGTTTTATCCGGTTTAAACCGGTTCAAACCGGTTCCATCCGGTTTACACTGGTTCCATCCGTTTCAAACCGGTCGAAAGCAGTTGAAACTGGTTCATAACTGGTTCAAACCGGTTTATTTGCTGCCCATTTTGTATGTTAATACATCATTGGACAGGTTTTATCTGGTTGAAAAAGGTTCAAACCGGTTCCATCCGGTTCTCACTGCTTCCACCCGTTTCAAACCAGTCCAGAGCTGATGATTCCTGTTCAGATCCGGTTCAATCTGGTTTATTCCATGCCGATTTTTATGGTAATTCATTATTGGACAGTTTTATCCGGTTGAAACCGGTTCAAACCGGTTCGATCCGGTTCTAACTGGTTCCATCCGTTTCAAACCGATCCAGAGAAGTTGATACTGGTTCATAACCGTTTCAAACCGGTTTATTCCATGCCGATTTGGATGGTAATACATTATTGGACACGTTTAGTCCGGTTGAAACCGGTTGAAACCGGATCCAACTGGTTCCATCCGTTTCAAACCAATCCAAAGCATTTGATACTCTTTCATAACCGGTTCAAACCGGTTTATTCCATGCCGATTTTGGATGTGAATTCATTATTGGACAGGTTTAATCCGGTTAATTCCTGTTAAAACCGGTTCCATCCGGTTCTAACTGGTTCCATCTGTTTCAAACCGCTCCAGAGAAGATAATACTGGTTCATAACCGGTTCAAACCGGTTTATTCCATGCCGATTTTGTATGTTAATACATTATTGGACAGGTTTAGTCCGGTTGAAAGCGGTTGAAACCGGTTCCAACCGGATCCAACTGGTTCCACCCCTTTCAAACCAATCCAGAGCAGTTGATACTTTTTCATAACCGGTTCAAGCCGGTTTATTCCATGCCGATTTTGTCTGTTAAATCATTATTGGTCAGGTTTCATCCGGTTCAAACCGTTTCAAACCGGTTCCATCCGGTTCTGACTGGTTCCATCCGTTTCAAGCCAGTCCAGAGCAGTTGATACTGGTTCATAACCGGTTGAAACCGGTGTATTCCATGCCGATTTTCTATGTTGATACATTATTGGACAGCTTGTATCCGGTTTAAACCGGTTCAAATCGGTTCCATCCGGTTCTCACTTGTGCCATCCGTTTCAAACCGGTCGAAATCAGTTGATAGTGTGTCATTACCGGTTCAAACCGGTTTATTTGATGCCCATTTTGTATGTTAATACATCATTGGACAGGTTTTATCTGATTGAAACCGGTTCAGACTGCTTCCATCCGGTTCTAACTGGTTCCATCCGTTTCAAACCAGTCCAGAGCAGTTGACACTGGTTCCTGACCGGATGAAACCGGTTTATTCCATGCCGATTTTGGATGTGAATTCATTATTGGACAGGTTTAATCAGGTTAATTCCTGTTCAAACCGGTTCCATTCGGTTTCAACTGGTTCCATCCGTTTCAAACCAGCCCAGAGCAGTTGATACTGGTTCAGAACCGGTTCAAACCGGTTTATTCCATGCCGATTTTGTATGATAATTCATTATTGGACAGGTTTTATCCGGTTTAAACCGGTTCAAACTGGTTCCATCCGGTTCTAACCGGTTCCATCCGTTTCAAACCAGTCCAGAGCAGTTGACACTGGTTCATAACCGGTTCAAACCGTTTATTCCATGCCGATTTTGGATGTGAATTCATTATTGGACAGGTTTAATCCGGTTAATTCCTGTTAAAACCGGTTCCATCCGGTTCTAACTGGTTCCATCTGTTTCAAACCGCTCCAGAGAAGTTGATACTGGTTCATAACCGGTTCAAACCGGTTTATTCCATGCCGATTTTGTATGTTAATACATTATTGGACAGGTTTAGTCCGGTTGAAAGCGGTTGAAACCGGTTCCAACCGGATCCAACTGGTTCCACCCCTTTCAAACCAATCCAGAGCAGTTGATACTTTTTCATAACCGGTTCAAGCCGGTTTATTCCATGCCGATTTTGTCTGTTAAATCATTATTGGTCAGGTTTCATCCGGTTCAAACCGTTTCAAACCGGTTCCATCCGGTTCTAACTGGTTCCATCCGTTTCAAGCCAGTCCAGAGCAGTTGATACTGGTTCATAACCGGTTGAAACCGGTTTATTCCATGCCGATTTTCTATGTTGATACATTATTGGACAGCTTGTATCCGGTTTAAACCGGTTCAAATCGGTTCCATCCGGTTCTTACTTGTTCCATCCGTTTCAAACCGGTCGAAAGCAGTTTGTATGTTAATACATCATTGGACAGGTTTTATCCGGTTTAAACCGGTTCAACGGTTCCATACGGTTCTAACTGGTTCCATCCGATTCAAACCAGTCCAGAGCAGTTGACCTGTTCAACCGGATGTTTATTCCATTATTGGACAGGTTTATCCGGTTAATGTTCAAACCGGTTCCATCCGGTTCTAACTGGTTCATCCGTTTTCCAGAGAAGTTGATTCCTTTTGGTTTATTCCGTGCCATTTTTATGTTAATCATTATTGGACAGGTTTATCCGGTTGAAACCGATTCAAACCGGTTCCATCCGGTTTCAACTGGTTCCATCCGTTTCAAACCAGTCCAGTGCAGTTGATACTGGTTCAGAACCGGTTCAAACCGGTTTATTCCATGCCGATTTTGTATGTTAATTCATTATTGGACAGGTTTTATCCGGTTCAAACCGGTTCAAACCGGTTCCATCCTGTTCTAACTGGTTCCATCCGTTTCAAGCCAGTCCAGAGCAGTTGATACTGGTTCATAACCGGTTGAAACCGGTTTATTCCATGCCGATTTTATATGTTGATACATTATTGGACAGCTTGTATCCGGTTTAAACCGGTTCAAATCGGTTCCATCCGGTTCTCCTTGTTCCATCCGTTTCAATCCGGTCGAAAGCAGTTGATACTGGTTCATGACCGGTTCAAACCGGTTTATTTGATGCCATTTTGTATGTTAATACATCATTGGACAGGTTTTATCCGGTTGGTTCCACTAAGCTTCCAGTTTCAAACCAGTCCAGAGCAGTTGACAACCGGTTCAATTTATTCCATGGTTGGACAAACCGGTTCAAACCGGTTCCATCCGGTTTTGTTCCATCCGTTTCAATCCGGTCGAAAGCAGTTGATCCTGGTTCATGACCGGTTCAAACCGGTTTATTTGATGCCCATTTTGTATGTTAATACATCATTGGACAGGTTTTATCCGGTTTAAACCGGTTCAGACTGGTTCCATCCGGTTCTAACTGGTTCCATCCGTTTCAAACCAGTCCAGAGCAGTTGACACTGGTTCCGTTTAACCGGTTCAAACCGGGTTTATTCCATGCCGATTTTGGATGTGAATTCATTATTGGACAGGTTAAATCATTATTGGACAGGTTTTCTCCGGTTAATTCCTGTTCAAACCGGTTCCATCCGGTTCTAACTGGTTCCATCCCTTTCAAACCAATCCAGAGCAGTTGATACTCTTTCATAACCGGTTCAAACCGGTTTATTCCATGCCGATTTTGTCTGTTAAATCATTATTGGACAGGTTTTATCCGGTTCAAACCGGTTCAAACCGGTTCCATCCGGTTCTAACTGGTTCCATCCGTTTCAAGCCAGTCCAGTGCAGTTTATACTGGTTCATAACCGGTTGAAACCGGTTTATTCCATGCCGATTTTCTATGTTGATACATTATTGGACAGCTTGTATCCGGTTTAAACCGGTTCAAACCGGTTCCATCGGGTTCTTACTTGTTCCATCCGTTTCAAACCGGTCGAAAGCAGTTGATACTGGTTCATAACCGGTTCAAACCGGTTTATTTGATGCCATTTTGTATGTTAATACATCATTGGACAGGTTTTATCCGGTTGAAACCGGTTCAAACTGGTTCCATCCGGTTCTAACTGGTTCCATCCGTTTCAAACCAGTCCAGAGCAGTTGACACTGGTTCCTAACCGATTCAAACCGGTTTATTCCATGCCGATTTTGGATGTGAATTCATTATTCGACAGGTTTAATCCGGATAATTCCTGTTCAAACCGGTTCCATCCGGTTCTAACTGGTTCCATGCGTTTCAAACCGCTCCAGAGAAGTTGATACTGGATCATAACCGGTTGAAACCGGTTTATTCCATGCCGATTTTGTATGTTAATACATTATTGGACAGGTTTACTCCGGATGAAAGCGGTTGAAACCGGTTCCAACCGGATCCAACTGGTTCCATCCCTTTCAAACCAATCCAGAGCAGTTGATACTCTTTCATAACCGGTTCAAACCGGTTTATTCCATGCCGATTTTGTAGGTTAATTATTGGACATTCAAATTGGACAGGTTTTATCAGTGCAGGTTCAAACCGGTTCAAACCGGTTCCATCCGGTTTCTAACTGGCGTTTCAAGCCACCCAGTTTCAAACCGGTTCCGTTTCAAACCAGTCCAAAGCAGTTGATTCCTGTTCAGATCCGGTTCAGTCTGGTTTATTCCATGCCCATTTTTATGTTAATTCATTATTGGACAGGTTTTATCCGGTTGAAACCGATTCAAACCGGTTCCATCCGGTTTCAACTGGTTCCATCCGTTTCAAACCAGTCCAGTGCAGTTGATACTGGTTCAGAACCGGTTCAAACCGGTTTATTCCATGCCGATTTTGTATGTTAATTCATTATTGGACAGGTTTTATCCGGTTCAAACCGGTTGAAACCGGTTCCATCCGGTTCTAACTGGTTCCATCCTTTTCAAACCGCTCCAGAGAAGTTGATACTGGTTCATAACCGGTTCAAGCCGGTTTATTCCATGCCGATTTTGTATGTTAATACAGTATTGGACAGGTTTAGTCTGGTTGAAACCGACTGAAACCGGTTCCAACCGGATCCAACTGGTTCCATCCCTTTCAAACCAATCCAGAGCAGTTGATGCTCTTTCATAACCGGTTCAAACCGGTTTATTCCATGCCGATTTAGTATGTTAAATCATTATTGGACAGATTTTATCCGGTTCAAACCGGTTCAAACCGGTTCCATCCAGTCCTAACTGATTCCATCCGTTTCAGGCCAGTCCAGAGCAGTTGATACTGGTTCATAACCGGTTGAAACCGGTTTATTCCATGCCGATTATCTATGGTGATACATTATTGGACAGGTTGTATCTGGTTTAAACCGGTTCAACCGGTTACATCCGGTTCTCACTGGTTCCATTCGTTTCAAACAGGTCGAAAGCAGTTGATACTGTTTCATAACCGCTTCAAACCGGTTTATTTCCTGCCCCTTTTGTATGTTAATACATCATTGGACAGGTTTTATCTGGTTGAAACGGTTCAAACCGGTTCCATCCGGTTCTAACTGCTTCCGCCCGTTTCTAACCAGAACAGAGCAGTTGATTCCTGTTCAGATCCTGTTCAATCTGGTTTATTCCATGCCCATTTTTATGTTAATTCATTATTGCACAGGTTTTATCCGGTTGAAACCGGTTCAAACCGGTTCCATCCGGTTTCAACTGGTTCCATCCGTTTCAAACCAGTCCAGGGCAGTTGATACTGGTTCAGAACCGGTTCAAACCGGTTTATTCCATGCCGATTTTGTATGATAATTCATTATTGGAGAGGTTTTATCAGGTTTAGACCGGTTCAAACTGGTTCCATCCGGTTCTAACTGGTTCCATCCGTTTCAAACCAGTCCAGAGCAGTTGACACTGGTTCCTAACCGGTTCAAACCGGTTTATTCCATGTCGATTTTGGATGTGAATTCATTATTGGACAGTTTTAATCCGGTTAATTCCTGTTCAAACCGGTTCCATCCGGTTCTAACTGGTTCCATCCGTTTCAAACCGCTCCAGAGAAGTTGATACTGGTTCATAAGCGGTTCAAACCGGTTTCCTCCATGCCGATTTTGTATGTTAATACATTATTGGACAGGTTTAGTTCGGTTGAAACCGGCTGAAACCGGTTCCAACCTGATCCAATTGGTTCCATCCCTTTCAAACCAATCCGGAGCAGTTGATACTCTTTCATAACCGGTTCAAACCGGTTTTTTCCATGCCGATTTAGTATGTTAAATCATTATTGGACAGGTTTAATTTGGTTCAAACCGGTTCAAACCGGTTCCATCCGGTTCTAATTGGTTCCATCCGTTTCAAGCCAGTCCAGAGCAGTTGATACTGGTTTATAACCGGTTGAAACCGGTTTATTCCATGCCTATTTTCTATGTTGATTCATTATTTAACAGGTTGTATCCGGCTTAAACCGGTTCAAACCGGTTCCATCCGGTTCTCACTGGTTCCATCCGTTTCAAACCGGTCGAAAGCAGTTGATACTGGTTCATAACCGGTTCAAACCGGTTTATTTGCTGCCCATTTTGTATGTTAATACATCATTGGACAGGTTTTATCTGGTTGAAACCGGTTCAAACCGGTTCCATCCGGTTCTAACTGCTTCCACCCGTTTCAAACCAGTCCAGAGCAGTTGATTCCTGTTCAGATCCGGTTCAATCTGGTTTATTCCATGCCCATTTTTATGTTAATTCATTATTGGACAGGTTTTATCCGGTTGAAACCGGTTCAAACCGGTTCCAACCGGTTCTAACTGGTTCCATCCTTTTCAAACAAGTCCAGAGCAGTTGATACTGGTTCAGAACCGGTGCGATACGGTTTATTCCATGCCGATTTTGTATGTTAATTCATTATTGGAAAGGTTTTATCCGGTTTAAACCGGTTCAAACTGGTTCCATCCGGTTCTAACTGGTTCCATCCGTTTCAAACCAGTCCAGAGCAGTTGACACTGGTTCATAACCGGTTCAAACCGGTTTATTCCATGCCGATTTAGTATGTTAAATCATTATTGGACAGATTTTATCCGGTTCAAACCGGTTCAAACCGGTTCCATCCGGTCCTAACTGATTCCATCCGTTTCAGGCCAGTCCAGAACAGTTGATACTGGTTCATAACCGGTTGAAACAGGTTTATTACATGCCGATTTTCTATGTTGATACATTATTGGACAGATTGTATCCGGTTTAATCCGGTTCAAACCGGTTCCATCCGGTTCTCACTGGTTCCATCCGTTTCAAACCGGTCGAAAGCAGTTGATACTGGTTCATAGCCGGTTCAAACCGGTTTATTTCCTGCCCATTTTGTATGTTAATACATCATTGGACAGGTTTTATCTGGTTGAAACCGGTTCAAACCGGTTCCACCCGGTTCTAACTGCTTCCACCCGTTTCAAACCAGTCCAGAGCAGTTGATTCCTGTTCAGATCCGGTTCAATCTGGTTTATTCCATGCCCATTTTCATGTTAATTCATTATTGGACAGGTTTTATCCGGTTGAAACCGGTTCAAACCGGTTCCATCCGGTTTCAGCTGTTTCCATCCGTTTCAAACCAGTCCAGAGCAGTTGATACTGGTTCAGAACCGGTTCAAACCGCTTTATTCCATGCCGATTTTGTATGATAATTCATTATTGGACAGGTTTTATTCGGTTTAAAACGGTGCAAACTGGTTCCATCCGGTTCTAACTGGTTCCATCCGTTTCAAACCAGTAAGAGCAGATGACACTGGTTCCTAACCGGTTCAAACCGGTTTATTCCATGTCGATTTTGGATGTGAGTTCATTATTGGATAGGTTTGATCCGGTTAATTCCTGTTCAAACCGGTTCCATCCGGTTCTAACTGGTTCCATCCGTTTCAAACCGCTCCAGAGAGGTTGATAATGGTTCATAACCGGATCAAACCGGCTTCCTCCATGCCGATTTTGTATGTTGATACATTATTGGACACTTTTAGTCCGGTTGAAACCGGCTGAAACCGGTTCCAACCGTATTCAACTGGTTCCATCCCTTTCAAACCAATCCAGAGAAGTTGATACTCTTTCATAACCGGTTCAAACCGGTTTATTCCATGCCGATTTAGTATGCTAAAACATTATTTGACAGGTTTTATCCGGTTCAAACCGGTTCAAACCGGTTCCATCCGGTTCTAACTGGTTCCATCCGATTCAAGCCAGTCCAGAGCAGTTGATACTGGTTCATAACCGGTTGAAACCGGTTTATTCCATGCCGATTTTCTATGTTGATACATTATTGGACAGATTGTATCCGGTTTAAACCGGTTCAAACCGGTTCCATCCGGTTCTCACTGGTTCCATCCGTTTCAAACCGGTCGAAAGCAGTTGATACTGTTTCATAACCGCTTCAAACCGGTTTATTTGCTGCCCATCTTGTATGTTAATACATCATTGGACAGGTTTTATCTGGTTGAAACCGGTTCAAACCGGTTCCATCCGGTTCTAACTGCTTCCACCCGTTTCAAACCAGTCCAGAGCAGTTGATTCCTGTTCAGTTCCGGTTCAATCTGGTTTATTCCATGCCCATTTTCATGTTAATTCATTTTTGGACAGGTTTTATCCGGTTGAAACCGGTTCAAACCGGTTCCATCCGATTTCAACTGGTTCCATCCTTTTCAAACAGGTCCAGAGCAGTTGATACTGGTTCAGAACCGGTTCAAACCGGTTTATTCCATGCCGATTTTGTATGATAATTCATTATTGGACAGGTTTTATTTGGTTTAAACCGGTGCAAACTGGTTCCATCCGGTTCTATCTGGTTCCATCCGTTTCAAACCAGTCCAGAGCAGTTGACACTATTTCCTAACCGGTTCAAACCGGTTTATTCCATGTCGATTTTGGATGTGAGTTCATTATTGGACAGGTTTAATCCGGTTAATTCCTGTTCAAACCGGTTCCATCCGGTTCTAACTGGTTCCATCCGTTTCAAACCGCTCCAGAGAGGTTGATAATGGTTCATAACCGGATCAAACCGGCTTCCTCCATGCCGATTTTTTATGTTGATACATTATTGGACACTTTTAGTCCGGTTGAAACCGGCTGAAACCGGTTCCAACCGGATCCAACTGGTTCCATCCCTTTCAAACCAATCCAGAGAAGTTGATACTCTTTAATAACCGGTTCAAGCAGGTTTATTCCATGCCGATTTAGTATGCTAAAACATTACTTGACAGGCTTTATCCGGTTCAAACCGGATCAAACCGGTTCCATCCGGTTCTAACTGGTTCCATCCGTTTCAGGCCAGTCCAGAGCAGTTGATACTGGTTCATAACCGGTTCAAACCGGTTTATTCCATGTCGATTTTCTATGTTGATACATTATTGGACATTTTGTATCCGGTTTAAACCTGTTGAAACCGGTTCCATCCGGTTCTCACTGGTTCCATCCGTTTCAAACCGGTCGAAAGCAGTTGATACTGGTTCATAACCGGTTCAAACCGGTTTATTTGATGCACATTTTTTATGTTAATACATCATTGGACAGGTTTTATCTGGTTGAAACCGGTTCAAACCGGTTCCATCAGGTTCTAACTGCTTCCACCCGTTTCAAACCAGTCCAGAGCAGTTAATTCCTGTTCAGATCCGGTTCAATCTGGTTTATTCCATGCCCATTTTGTATGTTAATTCATTATTGGACAGGTTTCATCCGGTTGAAACCGGTTCCAACCGGATCCAATTGGATCCATCCCTTTCAAACCAATCCAGAGCAGTTGATACTCTTTCATAACCGGTTCAAACCGGTTTATTCCGTGCCGATTTAGTATGTTAAATCATTATTGGACAGGTTTTATCCGGTTCAAACCGTTTCAAACCGGTTCCATCCGGTTCCAACTAGTTACATCCGTTTCAAGCCAGTCCAGAGCAGTTCATACTGGTTCATAAGCGGTTGAAACCGGTTTATTCCATGCCGATTTTCTATGTTGATACATTATTGGACATGTTGTATCCGGTTCAAACCGGTTCAAACCGGTTCCATCCGGTTCTCACTGGTTCCATCCGTTTCAAACCGGTCGAAAGCAGTTGAT